>VZTL01077399.1:38773-103287 GCA_013400535.1 Scopus umbretta | reverse complement strand
CCTCCTAGACTGTTTCCTCTAAGGACACCTCCAGGGAAGCAGCACTGCTCCTCTCCACTGCAGGATGCCCTGGACCACAGCTCCACAACCCACCTCCCTGTAACAAGCACTACCCAGCTGGGACTTGCGTTCCTGGGACCCACAATACCTGTGGTTCAAGATCCCAGCAGTGCTTCCAGTTCCTCTGAGGGACAACTTTGATCCCTGGGACGTCACAGGTGGCTGAGCTGGGTGAAGCCTGCTTGGACTGCAAATGTGAAATGCAAAAAGGAAGAGGATGACTGTCTGGTTTCTTAATAAAAAACAACTGGAGCAGGGAAAACCACATGTGGAAACTAGGTCCCATGCACGCTGTGTGCCTGGCATTGCGGAGGCACAGCATGTGCCTTGCCCTCTCATTGCATCCCCACTTCTCCAAAAGCCTCTGGCTTTGAGCCTTGACCCACCCAGCAGCACATATTGGCAGCCTTGTGCTGTTCAACACCTTTGGAAGACAGCATGCACCATTTTCTCATGCCTCTCTGCCAGGAGCAGAGCTGGGTACCTAGGTGGTCACTCAACCCAGCCTACAGTCCTTCAAAATAAAGCTCTTCTGCCTCCCATGGGGCCCCTTCTCCCCCCGCCTTCCAACATCACCCCATGACTCCCTCCCCGCCTCTGCTCCAGAGTCCCTCACTCACACACAGCTCTGCCCCTCAGCCACTCCTGTTTTCTTCTGCAGGAGCTGAAATGCACATACCTATGCACCTCTGCCACAGTACTGTGCTGCCCCTTGACCTGAAACTACATGTTCCCACAAGCCAGCTCCCAAGTACCTGCAAGCTCCTATACCTCAGCTTTTAGCACTCCGCGTTCTCCTGTGTGACCAAAGCCCTGTCAGCTGCACCCAGCACGACATACAGCTCTCCTTGCAGGCAGCTCCCTCCTCTGCTTCCCTGGTACCTGATGATGCTCCTCCACCAGCATGCCCAGCTCCTCAGTCCCCTGTGCAGGCAGCACTTGACTGCTGTCTCAGTGGTGGATGGCATGGTCAGAGGGCTGCAGATGGCTCTTCCACATGATGTTCAGCAGGCTCCACTGAGCTTGAGGCTAAACAGAGCATGAACCTATATAATGAATGGCCACTCTCCCATTTCCACATCTAAAGGCCAGGTTGAACTCTTTCCACTCCCAGGACTGGGGTTTGCACTGACTATATGCATGAAGGACAGGTATGGGCAGCTCTGACAGCCTACAGTTCCTTGGCTGAAGTGATGTATGAAGGATTGCCCGGCTCATTGCAACACAACACCCAGCCAGAGAGATTGTTCTTGTGTGTGGTTTGTGGAGAGCACTCACACAGCAGGTCGTAGCTTTCCAGAGTTCTGGAGCCAACATCTGACATGATCCTTGTGCCCCAGGTGTGGTGCAAAGGGCATCTGTGTCTGGCAGAGAGTTCTCACAGGCTTTCCCGTTGCAATTCAGGGGCTCTGTTGAGCAAACACTCTTCCCAAATTCAGGGAGGTTTTCAGGAGTCTTTATGCAGCAGGCAGGGGTGAGGTCTGTGCACTCTGTCATGCCCTGTTATGGGGAGATAGTTCCGTGATGGCGCTCTCTAATATATTCCTTGCGTGGTGCTGCATTTAAGCCACTCATTTATCTGCTCATTTTGCAGCATACCAATCAGCCCATGGCTAGAATAGCAAGGTCAAGCCTGAGCAGAGCTTTCATTAGTCCAGAGAATGATTCTGGCATACGCAGGGCACAGTGCAAACAACGTTCCCTGCTGTTTTACCTGACCTGCGGCCATACCCATTCTCCAGCAGTATTGGGAGTAGTCTCCAAGGAGGCTGGATGGAAGCAGGACCAAGCTGACAGAGACAGCAGGCCTCTGGCATGGGGTATGACTCCCCAGGAGTGTTTTCAGCAGCATCAGGACCCCTGTGCCTTCAGGAAAGTTAGCATTACCAAGCACCTTCTGGCAGCCTGCTCAACTTTAGGCTGGTTCACAGATCTGCCATAGACACTGGTCTCACAGCCAAGTCCTTCAGGTGACACTGATTCCAGGAAAAAGTATCAAAGGATCTCAGGGGCCATCCTGGATGTGCCTTGCTGAGTCAACGGGGTTCCTCCAGGACTTATTCTTATGCACAGTATCATAGCTCCCCTGCAAACGCAAAGCTGGATTGCACTGACCTGATATTGGAAGGAGAAGGCCCCACTCCCCAAGGGTGCTCATAAAGATACAGAAGCAAAGAGAAACTGATAGGTCAGCTTTAAAGAGACCCTTCAGAACATGGACTACCATGAAACATCTGGAACACAAGCTGTGCTTCAACTGGTCCCACTCTGTGGGAATAAGGGCTGGATAACTCTTTCAGGGAGAACCATAAAACATCATCTATGGCCATCCTGTGACCTCCAGACCAAGGTCAGGAGCACAATAGCTGCCTGAGAATAAAGAATACTTTCAAGGAGAGTGGTTGAAAACTTTCTGTAAATAGCATGTGTTTGTTGTAGTGCTAAAATCCACGAGTACAATGTGGGGATCACAAGGGATGTATGAGTGCCCTAGACAAACTATCCATGTAGGAGGACGAAGGTAGTGCTGGGATCAGACACAGGCAGGAGGATGGCATCTGCAGGCTGCAGGTGGATGCAACATCACCTTTCCACAGTAACCCCAGCTTTTGGCTATCCATTCCAGATAGGGGGGGAAAAGGTGAAATCCTGGATAGTTTTTTAGTACTGAAAGCTCTCTGGCACTTACTTTCAACACCAAGCTGCTCCCCTGCCCAGCTCCAGCAGTGTCCTCTGCAACTCATAGGCTGAGCAGCAAGCACCCCCTTCGCCCTTGGGCAAAGCTCCATGCTTGCACCTCTGCTCAGAAGCAAATGCTAGTCATCAGGCTGCCCATAAACAAGCATCCCCACGTGAACCCAATGGAAACTTTGATCTGGGTGGTAGATACCACCACCACTAGATATTTAATTTTATTTTTCCAGGGGGAAAAAAAGTGAATGGAAAAACCTAGTATGGCAATTTTGAAATGTGCAGAAGCTGCATTTGCTGGCTGGCAAAATCCTGTGTTAGAGGATGTATTCCTGACTCCTGCAGGTCAAAGTACATCCAGGGAGAGATTACATATCCCAGGCACATGGAGAGTGCAACACATTTTATGCTGGGTGCTTTTGTTCTCAGTGCCGATCTGCTTTCACAGGTTCTGCTGCCCGCGTTTATTGCCAGTTGGTCTGACAGTACTATCCTCTGACTTACACTGAAATATTGTGGTGTGTACTACAGCTAGTAATTACTGAGGTGCAGTAAAGATAACTGCCTCTTCTCTAAAGTTAGCAGTTCCATCGAGTAATTCATATTAAATACCTGCAAGAGAGCTACTCAGGGTTGCATTTGTTAATTGATTTATTGAATTGTTTCTATTAGACAGTAAGCTATTCAGCTGCTAACTGAAAATAATGCTGAGTAATTAATTTGCTTAGGATTTAACTTCCCCAAATCATCAACTGAGTTATGCATGGTGGGAGCAGCTGTGTGTCTATGTGCTCACAGCATCTTCCACAGGAGGTCTCTCAGTTGCCTGGGTGTCCCCTGCTGCCACTGTGTCACCACAACAGTCCTCATTCTGCTCATCTCTATGGGCAAGGACCCAGCAGGACTGCAAAGAGCCCACAGGTCTGGCTTGCATGGCACAGCAACTGCTTTGGACCCATGCTGCTAGCATGGAGAAATCAGATCTCTTGAGCATCACCTGCAATGGTGTGTAAGATAGCACCATGCTGGGAAAGATAAGTAGCCCACCCTGTCATGGCCACCACACAGCATGGGGATGCTGGAAGCATCTGAGAGCTGGGTTGTGCAGATCTTACAGTTACTCGCTTCCCTGAATAATCATAAAAGTGAACATGCTTTTCCAGCAATGGGTCAAGAGTATCCCAGACCCAAAACTGGGTGGTGGGAGTTGGAGTATGTGTGCCAGCGCAGAGCAAAGAGCACAACTCAGTGCACCATTTGCAAGCTAGCAAGAGAGCCGGAATAGTCATCTCAAGCTGACACATTTTATTCCAAAATGTAGTGAGCACAATCTGGAAGGACAGGAGTTATACCAAGGATGGTCTTGACCTGTTAGCTGAATCTTTCAAAGACTGAAACTTGCAAACAGGACAGAAACCTCTGTTCCATCCACGAACACAGAATTATTTGCTTTTATCTGAACTTGCCAGGCATGTTCTTCTCTGCTGTAAGGCATTGTAGAGCAAAGGCTGTCCCTGTCAGAGCTGGGAATGTGTGTGTACAAAGGATGTAAATGCTCTTTTGAAAACAATGAAGACAGCTATGCACTAACTTCTGTGGTGCCATCTACCAAAAGGTAACATGCATGTGGGATGAGTCATTGCTCACAGTAAGTTGGTATGGTTTGCAATCAGAGCGATGTGCCTGAGAGCTTGGGGGGTGCTGGGATCAGGTGAGTGTTGTCTGCATGAAACTTGTCAACCCTGTAAAAAAGTGGCTGATAAATACCCATCAAACCTATGTCTTGCAGCCATATTGGAACAGACCCACCCATCTTTGGCAAGAATTTCCAGGAAATTTTTTGCTCTTAGAGAAGTATGTGCAGAAAAGTGGAAGGCAGCCCAGTGAGCATGCCAGACCCTTGGACAAGTATGTAAAAAGCTGCTGGTCTCATCTTGGTGCAAGTGGGATGGACCCAGCCTCTCTGACTGTGCAAATCAGCTTTGTGGTCCCAACGGCTCCAGAGCAAGTTGGTCCACCTGGGAAATGCCATGGGCCTAGGTTCCTCTATGTTACAAACATTCCTGGCTGTAACAGCCATCAGCCTGTCCATGGGTGGTACACAGCACAAACATCACCTTGCATATGGCTGTTGTCTACCCTGGCCCGTGCTGGATCTCAGGTTGTTGCTCCTTCACAGTACTGCTGCTGTTTTCAGACGTTAGGTCCATATCCTGAGCTAGGCTGGGATTAAGCCCATCACACTATACACAAGGTACCCTGCCAGACCCAGAATATCTATTTCTGTCTGTGTCTCCTTGTCCATCCCAGACTCTTCATTTCACTCCTCACTGAAACATTTGCCCCAGACGGCAGACAGCATCATCCTGCACCTGCCCAGGTGATAAGCCTGTCTCATCAGAACGAGAACAAGTCCAGGATGTGTTGTTGGCTCTTGCAAGGATCATGGCAGAACTGTGCATATGGTCTCCATCATGGCAAGCCAGCTCAAGTGGAGTTTGGCATTGTCCCTGAGCCCGAATCCCCCTCTGGCTGCTCAGCAGTGCCTTGGGAGTGAGCTCTGGGATGCCAACATGCTTGGGATCATGGTGATTTGTCCACAGGCAAAGAAAAATCAAGGCCTTATCCATTTGCCCAAGCCTGATCAAACAGTGACAGCCCATGACCATGGATCACCAAGAGCCTTGTGTCCATTAAGTTTTTGACCAGGTCAAGCAGCTCGTGGAGCCACAGCTGAGAATAAAGTGAGTGGAAATGCCTGGGCTGCTTTAACCCTCATGTAAACTGGCCAGTAAGTCCCCAGCCAATTCATATGCCCTTCTTACATGTTGGGGAAATACTAAGAAATTAATTAAGAAATTAATGAACATGCATGTAAGGCAAAAGCAGAGCACTAGCAAATCATGGGATCTGCTAACATGCAGGCAAAAGGACACAGGGTTTATTTAAGGAATGAACAAAAATAATTACATTTCTTTCTGTTTAGTTAGAGAGCAAAGGAAAGGCAAGAGTGGGTGAAACAAAGCAGATTTGAGACCCATCTTGAACAAAGTAAAACAGAGTGCTTTTGGCACTGGGCTGGCTATAATATCTGCCTAATCCTTGGTAAACCAATGTACTACATGTTAAATATTAAAGGCAGGAATTTATAAACATCCAGGAAGATGGAACTGCAAGTGTCAGAATTACAAAAAGACATTACTGGAAAAATTTATTTCTGTGGGGTTTTTTGTTTGTTGTTGGGTTTTTTTTGTTTGTTTGGTTGGGTTTTTTTTTATAGAAACCCCTAATTAGTGCATGAAAGGACCATGATAGCTGCAGCCTGTCTGAATTTTATTAACACATCTGATGCATTGTCTCATGAAGCCATACTGAAAAATTAATTCAGACAGACTTGGCTGTAGCCAGAGTCACATGGGCTGTGAATGAATGGAGGTCCACAAAGTGCAATAATAAACCATTATCTCTTATACGGCAGCTCATTTCTATACAAATGAACCTTGCTTTGTGTGAAACATAGGACCTGCTCTGCCTTCACTTTGTCAGGCAGGAGTACCTCTCATGAAGCCACAGAGTACCAATGAAATACGCCCTAAGACTGGATAGCTTGGTGAGGTTGCTTTGTTCTCCATCCTCAGTATTTGCAGAAAGAAGGCTTCTTTCTGGAAGCGTCACAAATTTGAACAGCTGGCATGTTTGCATACTTGCTTGAGAATGCCTGCTGTCTGTAATTCTCACAACTTTCCTTACATGTCTTACAATACCTCATGTTTTGTCTTTAAGCCCCAGCTGCTGAATTCACGTAGTTACGATCAGAATTTCAAAAGTAAATTTGTAACCTTCCTGTTTGCTGAAAAAGCATGAACTACTGAGTAAACCCTCAAGTGCACATCAACACACACACAATGGATAACTGTTAATTACTTTCTGCTTGTTTTGCTGTGTTAGTCAATTCTTTCTCAGTACTTTCTCAATGTGTGGATCACTATTTTTGGATGCTGAAGGCAGTTGTAACTGTTTTTCACTCACCTTGAATTTTTACTCCCCTAGTAAAAAGACTCAGTAACCCAATAAAGGGGTAGAAATTGTCCCAACTGACCCAGCGCATGCAGCCAATAGTAATTAGCAGTCAATTGTCACAGTCTTAGGTAACACCAGAGAATGAAAATGATTTACCTGCATCCATATGAATAATGGATGCATTTGCAGGACTCAGCATCAGCTCATGATTGAAACGACAACCAAGCAGCACTCAGTAATACAAAAAAAATTAATCATTGTGACCTGTTTTCATAAATGCACAAACTCAAAGCTCAGAGGGGCCCATCACTCAAGCCAGGTGGTAGAATGAGTCTAAGTAAGGTTGTCACAAGTTTTCTGCCTTAGCAGGAATGAGAAAGGTTATAAAAAAGCTGTGTTCTCTTTTGGAGTCTCTGTTCCCATTTCTGAAGTTGGTATGTGCAATAACAGCAAACTTCTGAGCTGAAATTAAGTACTCTATTTAGAATCTCCTTTTAAAAATGCAACATGGCATCAAAATTAGTATTTTCTATCATACTTCATTGTGAAAAATGTTAGCCAAAAGCTTCAGCCACATCAAAATAAAAAATTAGAGTGGTTTGTCAAGTATCAGAACTGCTTTAATATTTTCTGTTTTCTTTTTTGAGCATATTAGAGCAACTAGAGCTATGAAATGATATGTGTAGGATTCCTTGCTAGCAGCAGATCAGAAAAAACATCTGGTAAAAGTAGCGACATATTTGGCGTAAAGAGTTACTGCAGATTTAAAACCTTCCCTAAAGACGGCACCTACAGGTGAGGAGGAGCCTTGTTTGCTCCGTCCAAACCAGACCAAGTCCAGAGCTTCTGGCACAGGACCCAAAGCTGAAGGGAAAAGCCAAGTGGAAACACAGCTCCCTCCAGGACAGGTTTATGCCAACGCATCTTCTCAAATGCAATGCTGTTGCAGAAACCCTGTGGGGAAACCATACTGTCAAAGCAATGAGGAATCCTGCTGACAGGCAGGGAGAGGCATGGCTTGGAGGTAGTTTTTCCTAGGAAGAGGACATTAAGTTGTCTTTAAACAGCAGAGTGTGCCAGGAGGACCTAGAAGGTGCCATTCAGAAGATCCCTCAGCCAAACTGCTCTTGGAGCAGCCCAGGACAGCCCAGGACAGGCTGTGACCTCCTCCTACCTGAAAGCTGCCATATACAGTGATGAGGCCAGTCTAGGAGATTTCTTACATTGGTAGTGTGAATGTTCTTGTTGATGCAGACTTACCACTTTGGGTTTACCCTGACAACAAACCATCTCTGCCATGGTAGTCTGGAAATAGCCAAGCAGCACGCTGCAGTTTATTCTCCTGACAGCTGCTTTAGTCTAGCTAAAAAGGCTGGGCTAAACTTTGGGGAGGAGAAAGGGCCAGTTTCCTTCAATGGCTGAGAGATCAAGGCAGATCATTTAATCACACTGCTGCAGCACTGTCACTGTCACACAGATGAGAAAGTGCAGTATATGTGAGCCTGGGTGTGTGCATGTGCACTCCCCGCTGCCCTTACAGGCACAGACAGTTGTTTCCTAGCTAATAAATGAGCTGTTTTTCCACAAAGCAAGTGCTGAAGTTTTTGCCCACTTGCAAAAGTGAAGGAAGCTTCAGACCTCGCCTCTTTTGGTGGGCATGGGATGACAAGATGCTGTCACAGCCCTGCTCTCCAGCAGGCAGGATCATCATGTCAGAGGCCCGGTGGGGTTAATGCAGAACAGCCTTCCCAAATAGACCATACAGCCTGCAGATGTCTTTGTCCATGAACACAAGGGAGACCCTTGGAGTCATGCCCAACAGCTCTTTGATGACCAGAGCAGTCCACTAAAATCCCACAGCACAGCTGAGCTATTCTCTTTTACTGGCCAATCTCTCTGCCATGCCAGCCCAGGGGCACCCAGGGGAATGGTCCTTGGCACAGAGGTATCTCCCATGAGATGCTGGCTGGAGGATAGCATTCATGGACAGCTTTCCACAGTGAGATGTCACAGGGCAGTCACCCCCACCACAGACAGACAAGGCAAACAGGGCCCTGCTGGGCAGGATTGAGCGCTGCTTGCTGTCTGTCCCCTCTTCAAACCAACATGGTGCTGCCCCTGTGCACCCACAAAGCACTGGCCCTTTGCATTCACCCCCAGATTTAGCACTGCCCCTCTGCACTCCTGCCCCAGCACTGCTTGTGGCCTCTCTGCATGCATGCACACAGGCACAGTGTCATGCCCTCACAAATGTTGAGCCCTGTCTGGGTCCTGCTCGGTTTTATTCTGCCTGTACACCAGCACCCTCCCAGATTAATGCTTGCTTTCTCATTATTCCCACTACCCCACTAGCTGTGGATCAGAGCTCTGGCAGCCAAAAGGAGGAGTTGTCTTAGCAACAGGAGGGGTGTGAAAGTGCATGGTCTTGCTGGCATGCCTTCAGTGCAGCCACAGCCACAGGCTGAAGCAGCAATGCCTGGTAGATCTGACCCTGCAAAATACCCCTGTCCAGGTCAGTGAAAGGGAGGAGATAGCACAGACCTTCCCAGCTGGAGTCATGTCCCAGCCCCCCCATGGCTCTAGCCTATTACTCTAGGATTAAATTGCATCTACATTTTTTTCTTTGCTAACTGCTGCCTTTTTACCAGTTTCTGAGGCTGGAGCAGCAAGGTGATATCCAGGAATAAACACATGTAAATAACCAGCCACAGAAGCTCCAAATTGCTGGCTGTAATTTGTTGTTAAGTGGCACTTAAGTAGGGTCAGTTGAGGCAGAGTTAAAAGCTGCGAGTTACCAGGCAGAAGCCAAAGCAAAGGGGAAAACCCTAGGGAGCTTTGGGGTGGCAGCACTCAACAGGCTCCCTAGGAAAAGAACTGAACATGCAGTTTCAGTCTGGTGATATACTGTAGAGTGAGGAAGGTGATGGGTACAAAAGAGTCTTGGGGGGCTTATCTACATGAGAAAGCCATTCTCCATGTGTCAACAACTCCCTGCATGGCTACCTTCATCTTCACAGCTACTCAGAGCTGCTCTGAAAAAGCTGAGGATCATCCCTTGGAATTGTTGCAGGCTACAGGAGTGAATCAGGATAGCAGATGCACCCAGGAGCCAGTGCACCACCACTCACCTGGCTTGGCACCTGGTAACCTGCATATGCAGAGCAGTGCTCACGCGTGTGCTAACATTTGGTGTCACAGTGGAGTTACAACACCTAAAATAACAGGGATAATCTCACACATGACATCCGAAACTACAGCATAGTTCAGTCCCTCCTTCCCTCTGTTTGTCTGGGACCAGTGTGGGCCATGGCATGTCAGGTAGAGGAAAAGTTGGGTCTAGAGTGATGGGCCTTAAGCCAACGGGGGAGATCTCCCATGGCCTAGTTAATGCTTTGCAGGATAGTACGTCACCCAGTGACCACTTGTGGTGGCACAGGTAGCACTGCGGACCCCATGCCCAGGGTTGTTTCCCAACCAGTGCCGCTAGTCCAATGCACCACACGCAGAGACTTGCTGTCAGCCCCACAACCTTGCAGGGAGCTGCACCTAGCACTCCTTGGCTCACTGGAGTCACTCCTGGGAACCCCAGGAGGGTCCAGGTGAGCCACAGAAGGCATCTGACAGATGGAGGAGTCTGAATCTGTCAGTACCCCTTACCATGCCCTGGCTGCTCTGTCCCAAGGAGGAAAGGTGACCATGTCAGACCAGCGATGCTTCAGCCTCCTCTTTCTTTCCCATCCAGCATCAGGGAGACACTGGAGTTCTTGCTCATCCAGCTGTTGGCTTTCAGCTGTAGCTCATTCACTGCTTTGTGTGCTGTCTGACATTCCTGAGTAGTTTTTTACCCAAGGATGGGGCTATCTTAGGACTTGCCTTTTTTCAAGCATCAACTCTGGGCACAGTCAGCTCATTTGGGTTAAGAAACAGCACCTAAGGTCATATGATTTGAAAAGGTGTATACATGACAGAGATAACCAATGGGTAATGAGGCATTGTGTGTCACTTTCTGGAAGGAAGAAGCAGAACATAGATGCTAATTAATCGACTAGGGGTACCAAGATGCTAATATGTGGAATTATAAACCTGTGGAATATGTGGAATATAAACCTGTACCAGATACTTCATGGCAGAGACTGATGCTGCTTCTCAGGGTCCCAAGCCTCTATGCAGGGAGGAGTGGCACACATTTGAGGAGTGGATGAGATGTAGAAAGTCAGTGTGAGAACAACCTAAACAGTGATTCTAAAAATTGCCCCCAAAATGATTGCCCAATAATAGTTGTCCAATGCTAGACAATTATGCAACTTTGTTAACTTTTTCTTGCCAAAATATCATTTTTGGACAAAAGCCATTAAAAACCACATTTTTTAAGAATATGACAGCTTAAAACAATCCTTAAATAGTGTCATCAGGTAGAGAAGAGATGTTGCAAACACTCAAGATAACTCTACTGCAGGCGTTCAGTATGCAGTATGCATTACTGTATCTGAGACTGCATTTTCAAGATTGCCTTATTCAGAGACAATACACAAGACAGTAACAAGAGCTAAATTAGGATAAATTACATCTAGAAGCACAGTGTTTACAAGGACTGGTAATTCACCCACAGCTTCAAATTACTTTTATGGCAGGAATCTGCTTCTAGTGGGCTCAGCTGCTATGAATGAACGAATCTCCATATTAATGCAGATTTGATTTACCTAGGAAGTTTTTAGTTACCCCTAAAGATGGGAGATAGGTGGGTGGGTGGATGGATAGATGAATGAATGAATGGATGGATGGATGGATGGATGGATAGTTAGATAGGTAGATAGGCAGACAATGTAACATCTGGCTTTTTTTTTTAAAATGATGGTATTTACAGAGGAAATGTACAGAATAGTACTCAGCAGTTCCATTAGGTAAATGGACTAATCACAAATGAGAAAAAAATCACAGACAGGGTTGTTCCAAAGTAAGTTGGTCTTAGAGAATGAGGCATTTGCAAAAGATAAAAAGACAGCTTTCTTGTTTCATTCAAATTAGAATTTCCACTGGAGGCCCCAAAGTCCTTCAATTGCAACTCAGCACAAAAAGTGACCTCATCCCAACCAGGATGGTTGGACATCTTTCTGGCTATTGCCAATGTGAAAAAAAAAAAAAAAGGCTCTGTTAGAGGAGCGACAAGTTGCTCAGCAGATCAAAGACAACTGCATAAAGCCAACATGCATCTCTTGCAGTCCTGAAATTGATTATCAGTTGGTGACATACACGAATCAGCAACATATGGAGCGGAGATACTTTGTCAGAATTTGAGAAAATATCCAGGAAATAATTTTAATGTTTTAGAAACCTTGCAAAAAAGTCCACATAAACAAAATGTTTAGATGGAAGCTGCTAAACTGCAGGGATGTCCCTTTCGAAGCAGATTTACAGAAAACAAACTTTTGAGCTGGGATTAAGAACATTTTGGGAAGATGGGTAGGGAGGTAGAAAGTAGAAAGATGAAGAGTTGCTCCCTCACTGTTGCTAAAGGACATGCTAGATGATGGGATGAACACAAAACCCAGAGGCACCTGGACAGTGAAGAGTCTATTCCTAACAAGATGTTAAAAATGTGCGAGATCAGCATATTGGACTGTGGCTGTGGCCAGGCAATATATTCATCATGGTCCTCATCTCCAGCCAGATGTTCTATTCTTTGTTGTTGATGGGTCATGAGCCTGATTCAGGAAGTGTCTGCAGCTCCTGGTTGGTGCCACCCCAAGATGGTCATGCAGAGTAGTCCCTACTGCTTATCAAAGGCCCTGCTATGAAATTTAATGATGCGTGCACCAGTCCACCCACAGCAGATTCCAAGCTTGGATGTGAGCTGGCGAAGTGCCATGACAGGACAGTGTATCGGGACCTTTCTCTAATTTTATCACATGGTTATGCTAACTATGTAAAAAAGCTATGGTTGGAAAGCATATGGTGCAGTATAAAAATCTCCACAGAATGAATTACAACAACTTCACAGAGAAGATGTAGAAGAATTTAGAAAAACATTTCAACAGATTTTAATATAAAATATCTTACAGTACTGCTTATTGGCTGGTATAGCATGATTTCAAAGTAACAGATACTTCTTTTATTTTTATACACACACATATGCATATGCATCCCACAGATTGATGTCGACTGAGAATCCCTCAAATGAATTCCCCTGTTGTGGTGATAGTGTACTGCATGTCTTAATAAAAGTGCCAGAGTTGGACCTCAGATTGTGTAATATGCTCTTATTATTGATTTTCATGTAATGGAATGCTAAATAACTTTGCCTATGTACATCAAATCAATGAGGAAGGTACATGGTGCATGGTGTATCAATGTTCAGCATAAAGATTACATTATGAGCCTAATTCATTTAAGCAGTGAGATGATCAATAGCAGCTAACTTCAATCAAATCCACATCAATTAATAATTGCTTTTCAGCTTCTGTCCTTTTTGTCATTTCAGCTATTTGGCAGATGAACTTTATACCCTCCTAGCTATCAAGCTGTGGCTGATTGCCCAGGCAAGTGTATCAGATAGATAGATAGACTAGATTAGTTTAGACTCTACAGCTATATACAAACTGCAAGTTCTTTTTCTAGGCCACTAATAGCAAGTTAATAAAATGTGAAAGAATTTTCAGCACTTGCTTATTGATACTCCCAGATGAAAAACATACAACTTGTTTAAGAAGCCATATTAAGATTGTTAAAGACATAACAATTACTCAGGGCAAATTTGGCTTCATTGGGTTTTGCATCAAGCTTTTATGAAGAAATAAGCTTAAATGCAAAACAGCAAGCAAGGACTTAAACCAGAAATATTAGAAAACCAGAAAATGTACATATAAAGTGAAGAAGTCTATATAAGAAAGATAAATTCTTTGTGAAATTTACCCAATGACAAGCAGAGCTCTGCCCTCTCACACTGTGATGGGGTGCATGGGGCAGTCATGTGCAGTGGTAGTACTCGTTAACCAGCTCCTGGCTCTCCAGGCTGGCTGGATGCCCCAGCTTTAGCTGTAAGATGCCAGTGGTAACTTGGACTGCAGCACTCCTGTGGGCTGAGATGTGAGTTCATACTGGAGCTGCTCTAATAGATGGTGTTTGGACCACCGCACTGTGCTCCAGGTATTTTAGGAAGATGATTGGTCCATCACAGGCATTCTAGCAACAGGCAAGGTCCACACCAGCACCATAAATTGCAACTGACGGTCCACGGAGACACCCCATGCCATGGGGCAGAAAGCAACAGTTGGGGAGATGCTTGTGAACAGAGCTGCAAGATCGCACATTTCTTCTGTCTGCAGGAATGAAGCAGGTGGTACAATCACCAGATCCTTGATTTCAGAGGGCTCCAGTGTGGTCTAAGAAGGTCCAAAGCCAAATGGCCCAGAGAGGATGGTCCACCCCTCTTGCTATCACAGCAGCCAGCTCTTCACAGCTCTCTGACTCAGCACACCCATTTTAAACCTGTGCTCCTGTACTTGGATATAAAATTCACATTGCCTCTGTCATGGTTGTTTCCCCACACCATGCAGTCAAGGGCTGGGAACAGCAGCATGTGCCTTATGTCACTGACCAGCATGGTGGGAAATTCCAACCCTGCCACAGACTGCTGGCACGCTGGCAGCAGACCAAGAGAAATCTGCCCAAGAAAAACTTGTGACTAAGTCTGAATGAAGAATGGGTTTGCGAGTGTAGCAACCTGTTCATAGAAAATTCATGAAGAGGAAGAAAGACAGCATGGCCTGAATTAATTATTTCTTGCAGATGATTCACTTGCCTCTAATTATAGTTGAGCTTCTAAACACAAATGTCAATTAAAATGTTATAGTTCTTCTGCAGCTGTCATTCATGTGCTGGTGAAGACATTAAGGCCAGAGCTATTAAAAGCCTTGGGAGTAAAACAAGGTGAAAAAGAGCCCTCAGTGGAGTAAAAGTGTCAAGAAGGAGTTTTGCCCTGAGCATTTGAGGCCCACAAAGCTATCATCTGTACTTGAAATCTGCCTTCTGCTGCGTTCCCAGCAGGCAATCAAGGGCTTTTAGGAGCAGTTTCTCATTTCTCTGAAAATATTGTGGTACATGCAGACCCCCTGCCATCTTGAAATGACACGGGGGAACAGGACAGGACAGCTCTGCTACTGGCTACCTCCCAAGGTACCCACAAGTGTGAAAGGAAGAAAGACTGGAAAAAAGCACAGTACTATGTGAATGATCATACCAGACTCCCTGCCTGTGTGTTGGCTAGTGACTTGCAGGGACTGGATGTCTGAAAAATAAGAGTTTATCTTGTTTTATCTCCAACAAAAATGCCAGGATTAGTTAACATGTTTTGGCTCAGCATTCTGAGACATTTAGATGAGAAGTCTCTGCACAAGAAAGCTTCTCTGGGGATGCTCTCACTGCACAGTTTGGCCAGGTTTTGCCTTGAATAGAGGCATGTGTCTGGCCAGTCCTGCTCTTCTGAGGCTGTATAAAGTGGGTGAGCAGCAGCCTCGTATCACCTCTTGTCTCACACAGGATGAAGACACACACATTTTCAGGGTGTTCCCTGTGCTACGTCAAAGGTAGGACAAAAAGAAGGGAGCTTTCAGAGAGAAAACATGACAGCAAGAAGATGCATTTCCTTTTGAGTAAAGGGAATTGTCCTTGAAGCTTTGTGATTTATATTCATCTGCTTCAACGAGGCCAGAGCTATCCTCAGCAGCAGCTCACAGGCTTCTGTGACCATCACAGGCTTCCCCATAGCCTCTGTGGCTGCCCCTGTGTCCTCATGCAGCACTTGTTTCTGCACGATCTGGCAGGACAGTGGGGTCATCACCCAGCAGGACAGCTGGGTGATGTCCAAGTTCCCTCCCCTAGAGCTCAGACCTCTGGGTTTGTTGTTTGCTTCTTTTCAATCATCCCTTCAGCTCACACCTGCAGAGCTGCCGTGCACCCAGCTCCATACTTTGAAGGTGCAGGAGGCACCACCTGCATCCTCATTTCTTCCAACAGCATTTCCCCACTGCTGTGAGCTGCCAATGCAGAGCAGAGCTTTGTGGAGCCTGCACTCCAGGCAGCAGTGGCGTTTCTGCTGGGTTGAGATGTCTGTGGTATGTCCTGGGGTAAGTGAGGACCCCAGGAGGAAGAAGACCTCAGGAGGAAGGGCAGTTCCTTGCTCAGGGCTTCATCCCTCTAGAGAGAGACACTTTGCAGATGGTGGATGGCCATGGTTACTCTCATCACGTATTCTAGCAGGATATGGCCAGGCCGGCACTGTAGGGTGCTGCCTTATTAGCAACAAGCTACCCTTGAACCATCCTGGCTGTCTGAGCACCACCTCCTAGATACCAGCAGCACCCGGAGGAGGAGCTCCCTGTCGTTAAAATGCCAATGCCACATCCCTATAGGTAACAGAGATCTCTTTGGGCAGGTAGTCAGTTATTGTGCCATATGAAGCACAGCCCTAAGTAGCGTCTCCGCTTGTTCCATTATTTAAACTTTCCCAGTGTGCCCAAATAACTTGGGTTAGACACTAGCCACTCAGTGAAGACTCCTAGAGCAAATTAGTAATCTGCTGCCTCCTGTTCAGCATGCTCAGTAACATCTCAGCTGTTAACTCTGCAGCCTGTGAGCATTTGGAGTTTACAGTTATTTTATTTTCCTAGGACAGATGGCAGACAGCACTGTAGTAGAGGGGCAGATGGCTGTGCACCTATGAGCAAAACAAAACCAAAAAAAATCCTGCATGGTTAAGCTGAAAAGTAAGTGGGCTCTGCTTCTGTTCACAGACACACCACATAAACCACAGCCACATCTGTGTGACTTTCATCTCATCTCATATATGCAAGTGAGAGCAGGATGTGGCCCTTAGGATTTAATAAAACATCAGACACAGAAAGAAACAACAGTGTTGTCACTTAAGATGTAACCTGAGGATGAGAAAGTCATGGCACAAGGTAAGAACAGCTAACCACTTCATTGGCACAGGACAGTGGTGGGTGATCTCCCTCTTTTCCCATCATGGGAAAGCCACCCAAATCCTCCTGCCCTGGGTTGAACTATCCCTCTCAGTATGGAGATAACATTCCTGGGGGGGTCCCAGGAGGGTGCCAGCACATGGCAAAGGGCACAGTGGCAGCTCCTACTCTCAGTATAAGTCCTTATCACATGAAATTGGCAGGACTTGTTGCAAAAAAAAGATTGTTTCTTTGCCTCAGACTTAAGTGGCTACAAATGTCTGGATTTTGATTAGATATCATATTCCTCCAAGAAACATTAAGTTCCAATATTTGAAACCTCTTAAAAAGAGAGCAAGAAGAAGGTCAGACCCATATAGGAGCTGTCCCTCTAGGTCTCCAACAAATTAAACATCAGAGATATCAAGCCAACATTAGGAAACCCATGTGTTGAAGCATCATGGGTAATTTTTGCCAAACAGTTCCTTTTTATCCACCCTGAATTTTTGTTTGCCCCCTTGGCTTGAATTTTATAATTAGTCTCTCTGGACAGAAAGTGAATCTTCCATTGACTTGCTCACAGAAAAGTAATTGTTAGCTAACCTCGTTCTTCTGGGAGGTTTTAATACCAGGCTAGATCCTGCAGTCAATGAAATTCCCATAAATTCTTCTAAGGGATGCTGCCTTAGCTTTGCAGCAGTCATCCAGGCACAAGGTAGGAAATTCCCAGGGTGTAAAATAGCTGCCAACTTTGACAACTTTTGGCAGGAGCTGCTGTGTGGCAGAGCCCAATGGTGCTCTCCATCATTGATGCACACCCAAAGGAGCAGTAGTGCAACTCATATTACAGGTTTCCTTGTCTTACACTGGTGGTGGTTTCTGAAAGCAAATAATGATAAGGAAACTTACTGTGCAGTTTCCTTTGTTTTCCATCTTTTTAAATAAAAGAGGTAAAAAGAGACTAATGACCTGGAATTCCTTAGTTGGAAATGTGGTAAGAAAGTGGATTAAATAACAGCTCTTAAATGATTCAGAACCAACAAGAAATTTGTACCAGTGCCGCCTCAGCTTGAAAGAAGGGGCCAAGAGGGTTTCCATCAGCAGCACAAAGTCCAGCTGGAGGCAAATCACTAAAGGTGTACCCTAGCTGTCAATACTGGGGCCAATACTGTTTAGTATCTTCATTAATGACCTGTGACAGTGTGTACCCTCAGCAAGTCTGCAGGTGATACAAACTGGGAGGAATGGCTGATACACCAGACAGTTGTGGAGGTGGTTGTGGTCCATTCAGCCTGTTGAACTGAGAATTGAGCAGAGAGGAATCTCATGAAGGAATCTCAAAGTGAAATGCAAAATCCTGCAGCTGGGGAAAAATAACCCCAGGCAGCAGTACAAACTGAGGTCCTACCAGTTGGAAAGAAGGTCTGCATAAAAGGACCATGGGGTTCTGGTGGACCTCAAGTTGACCACGAGCTGGCAATGCACCCTCGCAGTCTAGAAGGCCAACAGTCTGTCTCTTGGGCTGCATTAGGCAGACCATTGCCAGCAGATCAGGGAATGTGAACCTTTCCATCTGCTTAGTACTGGGAGGACCACATCTGGAGTGCTGGGTCTTGTTCTGGACTCCCCAGAATGAAACTATATGGACTTAGTGGAACGAGTCCAGCAAAGGACTATTAAGATGATTAAGGGACTGAAGCACCTTTCCTATAAGAAGAAGCTCCAAGAGCTGGGACTGTTCAGCCTGCAAAAGAGAAGGCTCAGGAAGCATCTTATCATTAAGTATAAACACCTGATAGGAGGGTGTAGAGAAGAGGGAGCCAGACTTTTCTCAGTGCTAGCCAGCGACAGCACAAGAGGCACTTGGCACAAACTGAAACATGTAAAATTCCTCCTGAACAGAAGGAAACACCTTTTTACTGTGAAAAATGTCAATCACAGGTTGCCCAGAGAGGTTGTGGAGTCTCCCAGCTTGTAGATGTTCAAAACCTGATGGGTCGTGGTCCTGGGAAACCTGCTTAGGTGACCCTACTTGAGCAGGGGCTTGGACTAGATGACCTCCAGATGTACCTTCAACCTAAAAGATTCTGCGATTCCCTTGGGCTTCCTGGATGTGTGGTAGATTCAGCCACTAAGGATCCTGAGCTGCTCCTGCCTTGTGCAAGAAAAAGTCTGGTCAAATTTGAGAAGCCAGACTCAGATGAAACACAATTGGATTATGGCAGAGGCTGTTAGAAATAATAGCCTAACTGATTCCATTAGGAATTTTTTTATTTTGGGAAAGGAGTATAAAACATCATAAAATAAGAAAATGTTTGATCATCAAAGAGCTCTTAGAAAGAATGTGAACTTGCTTGCACCAAGAAAACCTCATTTTTAGCCTGATTTCATGAAGAAAAAAGACTCATGGGATCACAGTGTCTAGTCTGCCCAACCGCCTACCAGCCCCTTTGTATAAGTGAGCTCCAGTCACATTGGGAAGAGGGGAGAGAGCTCAAAGGCAGGAGGTGTCATGAAAACCTGCAGCTGAGGAAGAGAAATTGATGCTGTTAGTGTCTTCTCAGTGGAAAAGGCAGGGACAGCTCAGCTGTGCTGTGCTCAGAGTGTCTGACAGGCTGATCAAAACAGACCCAGACTGGCCACAGTTCATCACAGCAGGCCGAAAAGAAGTAGGGAGGCAGTTTGGGGTGGTAGAGGTGTTTTAGGATGAGCCTAAGGAAGCGAGCAGGAGCTGAGAGTCCTGTAGGAGATTCAGGGATTGTAAAAAACAACTGGAAAGACCATCTCACAGAAGCACAGAATTACTTTGTGGATGTTCTTCATCTGCCCATTTAATGTGACCTGTTTGCCATTCAGGGTGCCCCCAGTCTCTTCAGAGACACATCACCACTGCAGCAGTGCCCACATCCAGACACTGTGCTCCTCTGCAAGAAAAGATAACCATTGTTTCCAGAAGCAGCTCAAGGTCTAGGCAGAGGTGCCAACTGCTGCAGCTTGCCAGGCATGCATCTGGCTTTGCTCTGCCAATACTGGGACCAGGAGCCAGCTGCAGAGCATGGAGGGAAGGAAAGAAGTGACTCAGCTCCAGCCTCCTCCCAGCTCCGGGATGGATCAGAGCTCCCTGTTTCCACCCAGACCCTTTTCCACCAGCCCATGCATGTTAGCAACATGGGGTGGAGGGCAGAAAGACAGAGGCTGAGCAGCACTGGGTTGGATGTGTGCAAGGTCTGGTGGGCCTGTAAGCCAATTCATTGCACCGACCTAGAGAGGGCCTAGGATGAAAGTCTATGCTTAGACAGTTTTTCATGTATAATAGTCACAGAGGAAAATGTTTCACCTCCTTAATTTTCTCACCTGCCTTCACTAGGAGGGGATGAACACTCTCTTCTCACCTGAACTGTAATGCCCCTGCGCTGAAGAGCTCCTGCTGTCATCTTACAAACACAGAACATACATCAGCTCTCAAGCAGGTCTCTGGATTTTTAAACTCTTTCTGTCTCAANCAGGGTTAAACCACAACAACTATATTCCCCAGTGTTTTTAAAAACTGGACTGGCCAAAATACCAAGTTCAAGAAAAAACCCTCTGAGCGTGATTGAAGCAAAAATATTACAAACAACTGGATAGGATGGAATTTAAATCAATCAGTATGTGTCCATGGGTGGATCTTTATTTAAAATCATCCTGGATATGAGAAGTATATGAGAAATGGGAATAGTGTTAGGTTAAAACAAGTCCCTACTGCTTTTTTTTTTTCTTTCTCCTTTGAAAAAGAGGTTTCTAGGATCAAGAGATAAAAACATTTCTGCTATGGAAATCAAGCCGGCATGAAATTTTGGCTGAGATTTCATTTCTTTTGTCATTTAAAAAATTACCAATTTTGGCTCAGAAGCCTTTTACATCCTTACTGAAAAATAGAATATAAGTTATGCATTAATAATATTTTGTTATAAGCATTAGTTACTTATTTGCATGGAAAATGGAAGGCATGAGGAGAAAGTGCATAATGCAAATGCTGTTTATGTGAATGTGAATGAATCAATGGATTGCTAATATCTGTAATTTTAATACTATTGTATAGATTAGTTTAAAACTTGGATTGAATTTAGGATAAGTGTTGAATCTTTGCTTTTTCATGTTTTGCATTGTATCAGTTTTAAAAATAGCACATATTTGGATTAGAATTGTGAACAAATTTAAAGATGCCAAAATAATCAAATCAAATGGCTTTCACTGGCCGATTAAAAGTGTAAGGATAAACTTTTCTCCATATCATTTTGCTCAGGACTGATTTCCATGTCCTTTCATGTAGGAGAAAAAAAATATTTACCAATATTTCACAGACAGCCCCCCCATTTCCCTTTTCAGCACAAATAAAAGGGCAGGAAGTAAAAAGTAAGTTTTTCAGTAAACATCAGAACTAAAATCTATTTTTTATAGATAGCTTCTAATCCCTCTTTGGCTACATATTATTGGATCTTCGTCATGTCCCCCCTCATGTTTCTCCTCTGACAGTACCTCCAAATCCCTCCATAGCCATAACCCTCTCCAAACCCCCACACATGCAGCAACCTGACCTAATTATGGTAGATGGTAGAGGACAAAAAGAAGGCGTAAGAATCGAGTGCACACTGCAGCCTTTTAAGCAAGAATTTAATTGTCTTTCAGATCCTGTACTATCCACCAAATTAATCTGAAATCAGTAAAACAGTTAAAAAGGTTTTAAGGGGGGTTTGTCAAAGTGATAAGCAGACATGCAGAGAAATAGGTGAACAGTCTGGGAAAAGGCTGACTGAATAAATATCACATCATTAGGAAACAGGCTGGAAAGGAAGGAAAAAATAAAGAGAAAAATAAACCCACAAGTTTCAGTTTAAATAAAAGGAATAAAAAATATAAAAGGATCAAAAATACACACTGAAATCTATACCAAAATTTTGTATTTAAAACTACTGCTTCAAAGGTAGCTTATATAACAAAAAGCAGTATGTTAGGGTTAAAACAAGGATGATGCTAAGAAAAGTTATTTTTCCAATAGGAAGAGTTTACACCCAGAAAAATGTGGCCTTTCTGTTTGAAGTAGAGAATATGGACCAGTCTGGATCTGAGCCACTTCGATGTCAGTAGGATACTGGGAACTCATGAGTATACTTGTCCCTTACTATTAAATCCATTATTATTATTACAGATCTGAGCTCTGGAGAGGGTTTGGAAGAGTCGGAGCTCTGTTCCATCACATGCAAAGAGTGAAGTTGATGGCGATGAGGACCCAGCATCCACACAATACACATTGACTTAATGTCAACACAGCTTTAACCCAGTCCTTTGGGCTGAATCTCCACCACCAGCTGGAGCACCTAAGATGTGCTCCCAAAACACTTCTCACAGTTTAATGCTGTCCCAAAGGAAATGAGCTCATTTGTTCCTGGAGCACTTTACAGTGCCTCTCCAAGAAAGGTAAATTCAATGATAGAAGCTTTGCTTTAAAAGCTCATTTCTGAACTAGAAATCTACTATTATAGGACAGGATATCAGGACCTTCAGAGGGGTCCCAAACATTTGCTGGTCTTAGCAGGCAATTCTGGCATCCTGACAGTTTATTCTCTTCTTTCTCTTATCAATATGAAGAGCCAGCTGGGAAGCTGGGAACTGCCCTTCAGTGAAGGGTCAAGGAAACTGGAATTTTGACAGGCAGGAGCTGAGGAAGACATGTTTTCCACATGCTCAGGATGCAGCAGACCAGAGCCTTTTGCTCCACAGATTTAAGGAAAATGAGATGCTGTCAAAGGTTTCAGCTCCAAAAAGCTAGAAAGGTTCAGACATTCCTCTAGGTATATGGGATGCCTTAACAGTCAGAATGGGAATCTGGTGGGAAGTTCCTCTTCCACCCACATAGAAAAATGAAAATAAAAATGAAGAAAAAGGCAGCCACAAACCACTTAAGGCAGAGATGGGAGAAGAAACACAGGTTACAGCTAAGAACAAGAGCAGCTGATGTTTATGGAGGTGATTTAAATAGTGAAATGGTCTGAGGTAATAAATCAGGTCACCTGGTGAGAGAACTTCCAGGTGGGCCAAATGTCAGGCATGGGAAGAAGCTTTACACAGGCAGAGAGACAGCAAACTGTTTGGAAAGAAGCAGAAACAGGGTTGCACAAAATAGAGTCCTGCAAATAATGCTACATAGAAGGAAATGAGGAGTCCCAGAGGGGAAAGAGAAGTGCATGCAAAACCTCTGAAGAATGCACAGAAAATAATAAAATGCAAATTGCCCTAGTAAATAAAGCTGAGGACAGTTTGGGGAAAAATCATCTAAACCAGCAGTCAACAGTAGGGAAAGGCAGCCAATCAGGGAAGCTGAGAGGCTGCAAGAACTGCAGGGCAGCAAATTAAAGCTTCACAGCCTGATCTGACTGCAGAAAAAGAGCATGAGTCCTAAGTCAAAGCTCAGGAGTATCAAGCCAGCAGGAAGATGAGAGACAGTACTTGTATGATGCTGCCAGGGTATCAGCAAATGAACCCTTAATAATTACAGTGAACTATGAGGGACAGTGAAGCAACACAGCTGACTGAGTACATGGGGACCATTTGCAGTACCACAGCAAGAAGGCGGCAGAGACCAGCAGAGCTCCTTCACCTGCTCAGAGCAGATCTAGAGCACTGAGGGCATTAAATGGATTTTTCCAAGACTTAGGGGTCCTAGTGGCTCAATGCATCTCCTCCAAGAAAGCAATACTGTAGGAAAGGCAGAGGTAAGCTAGTCAGGACTCCCAAATCAAGATGTTTGAAGCACAGGTCTAACCCAGGAGCTTGTTCAGAGGTAGCTCACCCACTGACACAGGAAGAGCTGCCAAGATGTCACCTCTATCCAGTCATTCACCCAAAACCTGCCAAAAGCTCATGCACTCCACTGCTTCTTGCTAAGAGTCCTCAGGTGAATTTGCTCCCCTGCCAGTCTCCTCTGCTCTGCTCTACCCAACTTCGTCAAGTGACCACCTTACTGCGAAGGCTCTTCCTTACACCTCCAGATTTAGCTCAGATCTGAGAAGCTCAGGTGACACCTTTGGGTTGTAGCTGCTGTTCTTCTCAGTGAATTTTTAGCCCTTCAGTGAGAACATCCCCAGCTGTAATTCTCCTATTTTTCCATCAGCTGACTGAGACCTTAAACAAGCACTAGATTGTCCTGTCTAAATGAACTGCTAACCCCATGCAAGTCTGCTCTTCCCTCAATAGCCTATTAACAGGTGTATGCCCCTAAAACACACAAATTAATTTAGCAAATTATTAAACAGCAAAGAGTTAATGTGCATCATAGTTTAACCCCAGTCAACAACTAAGCACCACACAGCTGCTTGCTCACCCTCCCACCCTGCTGACAGCGATGGAGGAGAGAATCAGGAAAAAAGTAAAACCTGTGGGTTGAGATAAAGGCAGTTTAATAGGACAGCAGCAGAAGAAATAATAATAATAATATTAATGATAATAAAAGAATATACAAAATAAGTGATGCACAATGCAATTGCTCACCACCCACTGACTGATGCCCAGTCAGTCCACGAGCAGCAATCGCTTCCCCCCCGGCCAACTCCCCCAGTTTATATACTGAGTATGATGTCATATGGTATGGAATAGCCCTTTGGTCAGTTTGGACCAGCTGTCTTGGCTGTGCCCCCTCCCAGCTTCTTGTGTACCTGGCAGAGCATGGGAAGATAAAAAGTCATTGTATAGTATAAACACTACTTAGTATAAACACTACTTAGCAACAACTAAAAACATCAGTGTGTTATCAACATTTTTCTCATACTAAATCCAAAACACAGCACCATAGCAGCTACTATTAAGAAAATTAACTCTATCCCAGCTGAAACCAGGACAATGTGTTTCTTGTTGAGTCAAGCCACAAAACCTGGCCCTCCTGGTGTGCCCAGGCACTGAAGTCCTCACTGGATTTCAGCACCAGGTTGAAAAGAAAAATGTTCCTCCAGTCAGGTGGATTTCTCTGGGGTCAGCCAACCTGTTTGCCGCACAGTAACGTCTTGATCTCCCTGCACAGATCCCACATTTTAGGTTGCAACCTCTGTGCAAGGCATCTCCCTCAGGGCTCCTGTGAATCCATAGCTTGTCCAGGTGGCTCCAGCTCCTGGCAGCCTGCTTTAGTCAAAGGGAAGGGGACAGCTATAGGGAACCAACTATTCCCCCAGGAACTGATCATTGGCTGATGCATACACAGCTCATTTATGTGCACATCCATGGCACATCCATGCGCATACCAACCCCCGTGGAAGGAGACTTCAATGAGCACTTACCACATGCTTCCTTTTCAGCATCATCACTGTTTGTATCAAGCCAAATACAGAGAGCAGCACTCTCATTGCCTGACTTTACAGCATCTGGTTGATCAGCAAAATGCTTGTGTGGCAGATGAGAAGAGCAGAGGACAGAGAAGCTCTGTGCTTGTTAACTGTCGGAAGCAGAGAAGGAGGCAACATGTGGACAGAAGCAGGGGAGCTTCCTTCTGCAGAAATAAAATGAATAGCCATGTAGTAAGTGCAAAGAGCAAGATTTTCTCCCATTGTTTTCTCCCAGGAGCTGCTGTCCTCATCCTCAGGCTTCTTCTCAGAGTTTGCTCCATGACAGTCCTTGCAAGAAGGAAGATCCACTGACTTGTTCTCAACATGCCTCAACAGAGACCATGATTAGACACTGCTGGACTTTGCTACAGCTTCTACCCCAGCTACGGCTTAGGGTCAGCACCTCAGATATGAAGACTGGGGGAATGGAACCAGTGGGCACCAAAGTGGAGGTTTGGTCACTCATTCATGGCTTCTGGGGACAGAAGGGCCGTTGTGATCACCCAGGCTAAACCTGCACTGTATGCTTGGCTGGGATTGAGCCTTAAGCGTTGGTTCAGCCAGTAGCTGACTGCCACAGTGTTCAAATTAGGCGGAGTCCAGTACAGGACTCAGCTGGAGAAAAAGACCAGATGTACAAAAAGGAGACAATATTTAGTAATGGAGATATTTCAGGCAGAACAGCACCTCCCAGCCACATAGCCCTTATTGCTCTATCTTTAGTCTAAGCAGAGCTGTTTGCCTATGAGTGCTGGGTTCATTGGTATCAGCTTTCACAAACTATCACAGAATTCAATTCGGTGAAGAAGGGCACAAGTAAAGGAGCACCCACTCACTTAGGCATGAGCTTTAGTTGGAAGGAGATGTCTAAAGACTTTTGTGGCTTTCCTCCTGTGACCAGTGTCTCCCCCTCTGTAAGCTCCTCTACATTTCAATTTTACTGACTGTTGCTTCTTGCCAGTATCCTGTCTTTGTCCAACAGACTGAAAGAGCTCTACAGTGTTAGAAACCTTCTCCCATATAGGGCCTTAAAGAACAACCTAAGCTGCACCCCAGGCTCTTCTCTAAAAGGCAAAGTAGGTAAAATGGCCTTTAATCTCCCATCCTATGAATGTTCTCAACCCTCAGCCCAAAAACCAGCACTGGCTCATGCATGATGCAATGTGTCCAGGAGTGATGGGACCCAAATTTAGACTCAACTTTGAGGTGTCTCTGCCTAGCCTTTTTCCCCCAAACGAGCTCCCCAAAGAAGATCAGTCAGTTCAAGAGACAGGTATTATTTATAACATGCATTAACCTTTACACAGAAAGAAAAATCAAAGTGACAGCATAGAATTAGATCAGATAGAATAGACATGAAAAGGCTCATTAACAGCTCTTCCCCACCTACAGAGCCCTTGCAAGCAGGTCCCTGCTTCCAGGCTTGCTTTCAGACAATTCAGTGGCTTTCTGAGTTGCAGCAGACTCTGCACAGTCCTAGGAAGTTTTGTTCCTGGAAGTTTTGTCCCTAGGCAGTTTTGTTTCTGTCTCTCTGGTGGCCCAGCTGTTTATCTCAACAGCCCGGCTCCCTGCTGCAGCTTCTTTATGCTCTTCCTCCTGCCTTGCAGTTCAGAAATATCTCTCCCTGGACAGGCTTGGCTGCTCTCAGGACAGGAGCAATTTCCTGTCTCCTAGGGGGTCTGCTTGACCATTTTACTCTTCTTCCAGAGAAGCAAAATGTATAAGGAACAAGCCAACCAACCAAACACTATTGTTCAAAGAGGGAATGCCACAGCCCTATTGCTACCCCATATTACCACTCATACATGCAGGTGCCATGAGGAGGGATTAATCTTATTTAACTTTCACTATACTGACACTAGACACTGAAATCTGGTGAGGTGGCTCTGGTTTCTGCAGTCATCAGAGAAGACACAGGTGTCCCAGCACATCTGCCCTGTTCAGGACACCTCTTTTGAGTGAATCAACTACCCTCATCTTTCTCCACCATTTAGGAAAAGGGCTGGACACAAAAGAGGGGTGACACATCCCACCTCACACCAGCTCTCTTAGCCACAGAGCTGCCCAAGGAGCTCGAAGCAGTTTTTTTTCTGTCACGAGCCCAAGTATTTCTTACCATGACACACTTCTCCCTCCCCTAGGTGTGACTGATGCTTTTTATTCCTCATACAGCAGGCAGAAATATTTGTTTAAAATATCTGCTCAATGGAAATCTGATTTTTTTATCAAAACATGAAACCGCTATGGGAAACTTTGTCTTACACTTTTCACATTTTTCACTGAAAACAAAATAGAGAATGGGAATGAAAATATTCTGGAAAATGAGATGTTATCTTCCGACTAAACAGAGGTGCTGTTTTAGTTGTCCCTGTGCCTGACACCCACCCTGCCCAGCTGCTGCCCCTGTCCCTCCACTCCACTTCTCAATGCATGGTCCTCCACTTCCAGTGAGGAGCTACACCTCAAGATCTTCACCAGAGAGACACTGCTGTTCAGACATCAGCCCTATGAAAGTGTCCGTGCTCCTGTTCTCGTGTGTGCACAGAGCACACCTCTGCAAAATCCTCCTCCCAACACTCCTCATCTCCAGCTGTCAAGCATCCTCACTGCATTCCCTCTGTGTCTGGACCAGTCAGGAATCTGCTATAGCAAAGAAGCAGGAGACACCTCCAAGCTGAGAGTGAAGCTCTCCAACTGATGTAGACAAAGAAGACAGGGACCAGAGGAGCCATCAGTAGGGTCCAGGGGAAAGAGTAGAAGCTATGATGGGACATGGATTAGGTCAGTGTGGGTGTAAAAAGAGCTGATAGCAGCTGGAGGAAGCCACGAGATGATCAGAGCACCCTTCTCTGGGACCTTCTGCTCACCTTCTCCTATCCTGGGGCTCCAAGCACATACCACTGCTTCATCTCAGAAACCAGGCAGTATCTCCACAGCTGCCTTCCTCTAAGACAAGCTCAGCCTCCACATGCTACCAACTGCACTGCTTCACTGGCTGGTGCAAGTCAGTGCTCTGTTTGCATCCTGAATGTGTCTTGCTTTCCTAGACAAGCCCCTCATATGAGCCTTGCTGGAGAGACTGTGACTTGCTGTGCTGACTGTGAGTGTGGACCAAATTATCTGCTGCTGCAGTCCATGCAGTGTCTTGAGTCCAGTGCTTTCCCTGGACAAGGGTGGTTGCTGCAGATGTGTGCTGCATGTGGTGCCCCTTCATGGGCCTTCTTTCAGCTAGAATGCAGTGGATCTGCTCTCACCACTGCCTTGTAGGAGCACCTCCTTTCTGCCCAGAAAGAGAGTCTTATTGGTCTTTGGGTTTGCTCTTCATGGAGATATCCCTAGCAGGAGAAGATTTTCCCGGGACTTTTTGCAGAAGACTGTAGCAACAGCTTTTGTGAAGGAATAAGAAGGTGCAGGGAGGTGCAGAGAGGCATACGTGCACTTCATGCATATGCACTGATATTGCAGAGGAATACTGCTTTATTATGCATATGGCCTCTCATTGTGCATCTGGGGAAACACATAGTCTGGGGTAGATGAATTGCAAACACAAATTGCTCTGTGAAGCACATCAGTCCTGAAAACCACATTCCACCTAGGAGGATTCCTCTTGCTGAGGATTCCTTTTCTGTGTTGTTTGGAAGGGGAAGGGGTTGTTGTTGTTTTTTGGGAGGGGAGTATAACTTTGCAATGTTCAGGGAAAAACACAACACATGAAAAGAATCCTTCAAATAAAAAAACTTCTTTTTTCCTTTTTTTATTCTTCTTTTTTCTCCCATTTCGACTGCCATTTTTGCCCAGAAGGAAACTTTTCCTGTGAAATGAGCAGGAGGCTTGTCTCTCTCCTGGCTAAGGCTAGCTTACTGCTGGAAGAAGCTCCTGGCAGATGACTTGACATAGAGAGGTAGGAGAGTGCTATGAGATTTGAAGCCTCCTGCTCTGCTCCCCTTCCATGCAGAGACCTAGTGTCTCTTCACCATACCATCTGCAGGTTGGGCATGGGGAGGTGGTGCTTTGTATGAACCCCTTCCTGACAGCAGGCTCATGCAGACATACTCTGGAAAAGAAAAGAAAAATTAAGAACAGCCTTGAAGGGAAGGGATTAGGCAAAGCACACTGTGCTTCAAATGGGCACTCACAAAGTAGACTGACTTTAGTTTGCAGTAGCTTAATTGAGGAAGTAGATTAAGTTAAATCCTGAAAACATTCCTTGTACAGAGTACCCCACAACACTTTTTCCTCTGCAACAGTGTCCTCCTGTAGCCCATCACTCTACTCAGAAGTGCCTCAGAGGTGAATGCTCCCCACCTGATACCAGCTGCAGGTCAGCACCTCTGTAATATTTCCCAGGTCTCCCTGTATGGAGGGGGTCTGTTGTCCTGCAGCAGTGCTGGAAGTGGAAGGTCTGGCACCAGCGTGCTGGGACAGCCAAGAGGTCATGGGACCAGGCATGGCAGATAGAGCTGGGCAGGGCTCTCTGGACAGATGTCCAAAGACATCTCACATGACAGGAAAAGGGGAGTGGAAAAAGGGGGTTGTCAATTGAGCCAGCAAGGGAGTGTGGGGGGTTCTGGTCAGCAAAGGAGGGGTGAGAGCTGTCACCCCCATGGACACCATGTCTCCATGTACAGGAGTGGGGACATGATTCTGTGAACCACTGCCCATCCTGGGTCACTCTTTGCCTAGAAGAAGAGGGGTCTTTACTATCTGTGGACCCACCTAGGACTAAATGTCTAGTTTATTGGAAGAACAGGGAAAAGAAAAAGCTAGTCTGGACCATCATAGCTTGACACCTCTCACAGCCCAGGGTGCTTTTCAGCCCTTCAAGAGAGGGAAGTAGCAGTAAAAACCTCAGGTCTGGTCTGGAGCAGGGAGTACAGCAAGCTCTGCTGATATAACCTAGCAAGGGGCTGGCTCACCTGTGGTATCAAAGGGTAATACTGAAGTGTGGTATCAAAGGATGAATTTGGGGTTTCTGATAGGTTTTGTCCTGCTGTCCTCTGTGCCTGATGTAGCTGCATATAGAGGGAGAACAGATAGAGATATTTAGGTTGTTGAGTGAAGGATGAGCAGGAATGCATGCACCTGCTATCGATTCTGCTCTTTTGGTGAGTAGCTATGATGTAGTCCCTCCAGGCTCTGGGTATCTGCATCACTGGCCCAAATATTACAACTCAGACATTCAATCCTTCCCCCTGCCCCCAGTCTTGGGTCTGGCTTAGCAAAAGAACACTAAAAATAAAACAAACAAACAAAACCAAAAAGCCCAATAGTTTATCCCCCAGTGTCCAAACTTTTGAGTTGTGCTGCGATAGTGATTTCAAACCGCTACAAGGCCAGAGGCTTAAAACATTCCTCTGCAAAATAAAACCTGAGAACTACACTTCATAGCATGACCCCAGGTGCTGGCACCTTGACAATGTCACCCACAATAAGACTTGTGATTTAATCCTGAGAGGTGGCATTGCTGCCTCTTAGGCAGTGCTGGCTGCAATTCCCAAATGTGCCTGGCTTTGGTAGGGAGAGCCTGGGGGCTCTTTCCCAGCTCCCCTCACTCTCAGCACCTGCAGGAAACCCTGGGTGCTCTTGGGAATCACCTGCTGTCTCCTTCACCAGTCAAAGAAGACGTATGTCAGCCCCCATTTCCTCCCCCTTCCCCTGCAGATTGGGAGCCTTTTATCCACCCAGTTTCCTTCCCAGGAGACAATTATTTTAAAATCTTCCATTTTGCTATTTTACACAAAATATATAAAATGTTAAGTATGTGTCAATGTGTCCTTTTGATGTTTTCTCTCTCCTACGTGCTGGGGCCTCCTGAGCTTGAGCTCAGCAATTGATGCAGGAGAGTCCCTTTGCGCATCCCACTGCCAGAGACTTCTGTGGAGGCAGCCCTGGGCTGTCTGAGCCCAGGCAGGTGAGGTCCTCCACTCCATGAACGACAGCTTGTCTGGAGCTGCTGGATAATTCCTTCCTCACACATCTCTACTGATTTATTTATTAGACTCTTTGCTTGCAGGAATGAAGATCTGTGCTTCTGTAAATTATCAAACTAGCAATGCTGGAAAGTGGCCATGATCTGGGCATGCAGCCACCTGCCGAGATGCTCGGAGACTGCCTTTTGGGCATCGCACGTGCCCATGTACCAACTCACCTGCTGGGAGGCAAATGTTGCTCCTTATGCCCGTATATAGCCTGGCTCCTGAAGACAAACCATGTAAGAAATGATAATAACTAACATAACTCAGGGATTTCTAAGAAACCAATGATCCAGCAAATCTAGCTCCTAGAAGTAAGTCATATCAGATATTATGCAGGAAGACCTAAAGTCCAATATACATTGCACTGTGCGAATCTATATCATCAGGACAGATTGATTTCTTCCTTTCCCAGCTGACTAGGCGTGAGCCTCTACCCTGGTGCTGGAGACTTGTTAACACACTTATTTTTTTCCTTCCCTAGTAGTACAACTTCAGGCCATGTTCTTATTCATAAAAAAGAAACCTCATCAAAGGCAAATATAAAGAGAAGCTGACAGAGTACAACAAAAGGGAGAGATACTCAGAGATGTTCTCTGTACCTCCTTTGCTCTCATAAACACCCACTGCTCCCACCTCACCGTTGCAGGGTGACTCCTCCTTCATCCTGACTCCTCTTTCAGATTCCCACCTCCCACCTCCACATGCACTCCGATGTTCCCATCCTCTCCATCTCTTAGTCTCTCCTCCCCACCTTCAACATTTGTTTCCCTTCTCTGTGAGGTTGCATCCCCTCAGTATACAAGTGTCTGGTTTTTTTCCCGAAGGAGTGTTTTTCACTCTTTGCGCTGCCACTTCATCTTTCTCTTCAGTCCTTCCAGGCTCTAACAGTCCACCAACATCCTCTGCATGGTGTTTCTCTCCTCTAGCACCTGCCAAGGTTCCTGGCACACCTTTGAATTCCTTGATCTGCTGCCTCTGCTCCCACCTGTCCTTACCTTTTCCTGGCCACGCCTGGTCTCTCCTTCCTTCTGCTGCTTCTTTGCTTTTGGGTGCTTTGGGATATTTTTGATCTTATCATACCATCCCAAGCCCAGCTGTAGATTGTGACTTCCAGTGCTAGAGAGGGATGAGAGCCAAGTCAGCAATTAGTGCCACAGGGCTGGTAGGAAGCACTGGTAGGAAGAACCTTCTCGGACCTCCAGGCACTGGAGAGCTAGAGTCAGTAAGTGCTCTTACTAACTTGCATATACATACAACATGCTCTGAATTGCCCTCCAGCCCCCACTGAGCATGGTGGGACTCGGACACCTACCTCACATGGAGCCACCCACATGTAGATGTTTCCCTCTGGACATGGACCCCAAACTCACTGTCACTTTCCTGGCAGAGCATCAAGACTGGGTCATGCTCTGCATCACAGGTGGATGACATTTCATCACCACAATGGTGCTGTGCAATATGCAAAGGTGCTTTCTCTGGTGTCCTGCTCTAAGAAGAGCTGAGCTGCTTCCAGGCTCAACTCATACCTGCAGATTACTTGGAGAGCTCATGACACTGGCTCCTGTAGAGAGTTTCCTGCCAAAAGCAAAAGCATGGCCATGATGAGGTCACACAGCAAAGACCCTCATTCATGCTGTGGCCGTTGTGAACTGAAAGCCAGCAGTGACACATCCCACTCATGATGCTGAAGCCCCTCTGTCCAAATGCATGATGATCCCAGATGTACAGAGTGACACCATGAATGCAAGTGGGCAGCCATTAGTTTTTGTGCACAGAGGTAAACCACTAATCTGTCTAGGACGCTCAGAAAAAAATGTTTTTCAGCAAATTAAAATGGTAGCAGCTGTTAATCATCTGAAGATCTGTCCGCTCTACTAAAGGTAGGTGGTGGCTATTTATTTTCAGCGTAATTAAAAAACTGCAGTCACCTGAAAAAAGGAAAGCTGGCCCTTTAAAAACTCCAAACATTTTCTTCTACAAAATGTTTGTTGATGGGACTGACTATTCCCTGGCTTCCCCTCCTCGGATCAAAGCCTCCAGCTCATGCTGGAAGGATGGTATTTCCAGAGAACCTCCCCCAGAGGAGACCTGCTCACCCAGCAAACAAGCACAGGCACTTCTTGGCTTCACCACAACATCGTTAAAGGCTGAAAATAGTGAAGGCCAAACCTTTGCTATCCAGCCATTTTTTATTTTAACTGCTTTATTCATCTGACCACTAAAAAATTCATTACATCTAAAGTTTAATGAGAAATTAAATGGATGGATTGGCTGCTAAACAGCCTGTGTGCGGGTGTGAGCACTGCCAGAGGGGCTGTGGGCTAATGAAATGTTTAATGCTGAGGACTGCAGCAAGCTTGGGCGCAGCAGATGCCAGGTTTGGTATATAAATAAATGCAATGATATGATCTCATGTTCTCTTGACACCTTCCTGAAACCCTCCTCCTCTCGCAAAAAGCTTCAAACTTCTCAGGAACTTCCTGAGTTGAAGACTGATCTCATACAACACCATCTCCTCATCCTCCACCACCTGCAGAACTGGTCATCCCTGGTCAGGACTGGATTTTCTCTCAAATCCAGGCTGACCCTCATCGTCAGACTCAGTCAGTGGAAAAAGGCTGATCTCTTGATATTTGCTGAGCAAGTTCAGCCAGTCTCCAGGCTGGCCGAGGAAATCCACTTTGGTGCCTCTCTGACAGTGTTCTCTTCAACTCATTCAAGCAAATCTGCACACGTTTGGTTACTCCAGGGTCAGAGCTCTGAACCATGGTCATCAGGGACCCTGTTTTCCTGCATTTCCCGAAGGAAGAGAAGTCCAAACAGCCTCAGGATAAAAACATGATGCAGGGAAGTATGTGCAATCCAGACCCAGGGATGGTCATAATAAAGTGAAAACCTGAGGCAATTACCCCTTAACATCTCTGTATCAAGCCACAGGCACCAGGCAAATAACAGGCACCCCAGGAAGAGTTGCAGAATCAGCAGCTTGCATACAGCATCTCAGCTGCATGATAACTCACATTTAGGATGAAAGAACAGGACATGTCCTCAGATCAGATCAAATCAAGGAAATGCCAAGCAATGGCAAAGGAGGTGGATCCTTGCAATCTCATCGCTTATTTACAGGCCTATCAGTGCACTCTTTAAAAATCTTTGGCATCCTGGCTGGCTCCATGCAGATCACCCATAGGAAGATGTTCACAAGAAAGCCATTTTAGGGGAAAGTACTGCAACCTCAGCTAGCTGCCCTGCTTTTTGCAAGGAAACTGGTTCTTTCCATGGGAGAGGAGCTGGCTGGGCCCTGAGATGTGTCTATGTTCTGGAATACCTCTCTGTAGACTACTCATTTCAGCACTGTTTCCACTGTGATATCGTGGCCCACAGATGTTCAATGTGTCAAACATGACTCTCCACCACCCAGAGTGGCTAAGCACAGATCTCCTTGCATCTCCTCCTTGTGGGTGTTATGTTGAGGTACTGTTGTTCTTCCATGTCTCTCCAGTTTGCACTAGTGGGTTGTAAGAGTGTCAGGCTCCAAGAAACTTGGTACATGAGACCTGTAAGCAGTGTGATTGGGGATCAGGGCTGTGATCAAGGCCAAGAGCGAGTCAACCATGATGGCATTCACCTTTTGCATGCATCCTGCACAGCAGACATGGCTGGGTTAGTGCTTGTAAGAAAGAGCAGGGGTTTCCTGCTGTTTTCAGAAGGGAGGCTCCATTTTGGAGCAGCAGGGGTGTTTGGATCTTTTCTATTTTCAGGCATTGGAACAGGCTGCCCAGACAGGTGGTGGACTCACCATCCCTGGAGGTGTTCAGAAAACGTCTGGATGTGACACTTCAAGATATGGTTTAGTAGGCATGGAGGTACTGAGTTGATGGTTGGACTAGATGATCTCAGAGGTCTTTTCCAACCTTAATGATTCTATGATTCTATGATTCTATTACAATTCCTTATTCTTCTTGTAAAATTGGCTAGTAGTCTTGAAGCTAAAGGCAAATCCCACAGCTTCCCAATGGCGTCCTTTAAATCAGAACAAAACCCGCAGAGTTTGTCACTCAGAGAGGGAGAGATTGCACTTGTGACCTTCGGTGTTGCCTGGTGATGTATAAGTCTGCTCTGCTTTTGATGGCAGGCTCCTAAGAAGAGCAGAGAACTGGGACAGGAGCCCTCCCCACTCTCAGCCAAGAAGGTATTTGAGTTTTTCTCTCACTTGTTTGTTTGGAGGCAGAACCACATATTGAGGCAGAGACTGGTGACTGGATGATCAAACACCCCTGCTTCCCATTGCCTTATGCTCCCAAATGACATTTTCTGCTTAGTGGACACATGGGACAACAGGCTGGGCACAGAGCAGAAGAGGCATGCGAGAGCAGGATGGGGCTCAGTTTATTCCTTCATATCCCACAGCATTATCAGAAGATGACTTTAAGCCACAATTGCTCCACATTTCTGAAATGAACAGAGAATAAACATAGCATACTCCAAATGTATAAGCTGCCTCCTGAGCAAGGTCTCAAAATGTAAATGTGCACAAAAAGCATCACACAGCAGGGATGTTTCTTGAGGGCAGAAAATGAGACTGGCTCTTGGCCATACAACAGTTAATGTTTTTAATAATAACCTGGAAAAGAGAGCAGCATCACCCTTGCTATGGTACACAGCCAGCATGCAGAAAAGAAGGGCTGGTTAAACACAGCAGAGGATAGGTTAACCCCCAGAAGCAGTCTGGAAAGTTTGGTAATGAGACTGACAAAATGGCCAAATGTGAAAGCACACACCTATGAATTAATAATTCATTCCTGGGGAGCCATGGAAGAAGCTGGGGGTAACTAACTGGCAGGCAATTAGTTCAGAGTGATTTCCATATATCAAGCCAAAAAGGCAAATAGCTATTCTGAATTATCAAGTAGAAGGAAAGAGTCTGCACCTCTGAGTTTAGCACTGGTGGTACCACTGTTGGAATAGCATCCCACACCAGAAAAACACTGATAAACTGGAGAAGGTGTAGGAGGTAATAAGGAGAAGGGGCCTCAGACTCTCATTCTGCTTCATTTATCAGGGAGAAGGTCAAGAGTGACTTGATAATTATCTGCAGTTGCCTGCTCAGAGAGCAGAAATCCAATAGCCCAGAGCTCTTCAAACCAGCAAAAATCTAACAAGATACAAAGCGATGCCACACTGAAACTAACAATAGGGCACAGAAGTTTTAACACAGAGATTTGGACCTAATTTACCAAGGATTGTGGGGGATTCACCAACACTACAAATTTTAAAGTGTTCTGCCTAAGAGATACTGGCTTGAAGCAAGAATCTGTTCAAGGAGAATAATCAGCTGCATTTTTTTCTGGAAATAGGACTACAGAGCTCATCTATGAATGGTAACTTTGTACAGGGAGGCAAGCTGCAAACTGCTAAGACAGGGATGTCCACCTCCGCACTGGCTGGTTAACCCAGAGTGTTTCTCACATCCTACTCTTCTCTGTGCATACTTAGGGCCTATTCAAAAGGTTAAAGTGCTCTCTTCATACCCAGTAACCCTTTCAAATAGCTATGCTTAATCCCTGCAAGGTGGGAAATATTCTAATGTGTTTGAATAGGAATAGGCTGAGTCAGAGGATGGGCAGCAAACAGTCACACTGCTATGCCAAAAGCAAGGGATGGCAAGACAGTGGAGTCCCAGCTGCAGGCACACAGTTATTCTCTCTCCTGGAGGCCCAAATTGTCCCACCAGGAACATAGTACATTTCTTTCAACCTAACACACAGGCAGAAGAAACCATTTTGGATGCTCTAAGAGTCAGGCACTCTGCCAGCCCCGTTCTTCCATGCACTCTCTGGTACAGCACAGAGCCCCTTTGTCACCATAGTCACAGAAACACCTTGAAATGAATAGGTATAACACTTCCCTTCTGGTCAGGAGAATAAAGATAACATGGCATCCAAGCAGCAGACTGTCTTTTCTTTTTTAAGGAGGACGCCATAGGACCCCTCAGATCGGCTGACAATCTCATTTAGTTCTGAAATCATCTGCTATCTCTGCTATCAGGAAGTGGAGAGAAATGTGGTGGGTATGTCCATTCAGCAGATATATCCCACCATATGGCCAGAGGAATGCTTATCTGCATGCATGCACACGCGCAGAGCTAACTTTGGCTCCTGAAAGGCAGCCTGTGACCTTTCTGCAAAGATTTTCCAGCAGCCCCAGGTGGGTAGGGGGTGATGAGTCACTGCTGGGAGCAGCCGTGCAAAGAACATGTGATGCATGCTAGCTCTCCAGCAGGCTTCAGGAGTTTTAATCCTTAGAAATCACAGAGATAGTGTCTTCTGAGAAAACCTAGCTCTTGAGGAAAGTAGGGAAAGAGAGACCTGGGGAGCAAAGCTGCTTGTTGAAGAAGAAACAGTAAGGATTTCCTACTGCTCCTGCTCATGTGTCATCTCCAAACCTGCACAAAGCTCCACAGGGCAGAGATTCCTACAGCTCATTAATTCTTTCTGGATCAGAAAGGTCATGTCAGCCTTCACTACAACCCTTCCCAACCCCAGCTTCTCTGCGTGCTCTGGGTATTCAGGAAGCTCACCTCCATGTCAAGAAGCCACATCAGGTCCCGGCACCCTGGAAAAGCTTTTTACTCCTGACTGGATGCAGACAGTCTCCTCTGACTGCTTCCCTTCTGTCAGTCTCATCCTTTCACTATTCTCCATTGCTTCTTGGTCCCTCTTGATCCCATGGCCTGCTGGCACTGGACTACTCAGGAGCTCTTCCTTGCAGCTTGGCCTCAGTCTGCATTACAGGCAGAGCTGGAGCTTACCTGGATTCCGGGTTTGCAGAGCCACCACTGATGTGGAGGAGTAGAGGTGGTCACAGAGTTCGGTTGGGAGCATGATTGAAGGTCTCCTTCCAGTTTCTTGCTTTGTTCCTTTGGCTGGCACTGCTCAGTAGAGGTTACTGCGCACCATGGGTCATTGCTGTCAGGTTTGGGCAATACACCACCCCTCCCTAGGAAAGGAGCCATACTGGGGCCCCAGAAACTGCCTGAGCTCAGGCAAGCCTTTGAGCTCAGTATGCATAGATGAGCACTGACTTTAAGAACAGGAGAAGCCCAGAGAACAGTAGGCTACTTTAGATCTACTGTAGATTTTGTATTAACAGGCAGAGGCAGCTCTGAAATACAGGGTTTGGCCGTAAAGTTTTTACAGTTTTGCCTTTGTCAGTCCAGTGAAATCTGTCCTAAGAGACCACTCTGTTAGAGACCAGAGACTGTTCTGTTAGACACAGAGCAGGCAGGTACCAGCAATTTGGAGGTGTTTCGGGACAGTCCCTACAGGCAGTAGGTTGCTTACAAAAGCTTTACTCCAGGTGCCATTTGTTCATGGCCTGTTAGTCTAGAGGAAGCCTACGGAATGACACATTAATATTAATTGCTTGTCAACTGCTCTGCTTGTGTCTTTTGTCTGTGCTCACCCTCTCCATCTGCCAATAAGGCCATCCTCAGCCACATGCTTCAGAAGCCTCCTTTATCTCCATTCTCCCGTGGCCATCACCATGTTTTTGACCACACAGGGGACCTGTGCCTTGCCTAGACGATGCTACACCATCCTCTCCTGCTCTGTCCCTGCACTGAGAACTAACTTGTGAGCACCACCTCAGACAGGAGCAAATTCATGAACGCCCTCGAAGCCATGACTATTGTCACTGTACTGCAGCCCCTCTGCCCACCCTCTGCTTTCTCCTACCTATCCCCCTTGCTGCTGTCTCCCTCCAAAATGAGGCTGCGAGTCAACAGTGGCAGACACAGCCCATTCCTTCGGTTTTGGGCAGTGCTTAGCCTGTGCCATGAGATTGTCCTGCCATCACAGTGACAGTCACGCCAGCAAGGATGAGCCACTGTTTGGGCTCATAGTGCCAGCTGGGGAGTGGTTTATAGCAGGGCTGCCCTTGGGCACTTCATTAAACAGATTGTCTTTGCCATGGTCCAGGGTGCAAAGCAGGATTGTGCAATCTCAAAGTGACATCCAAGCACAGCTGCATGCAGCCTAGCCCCTGCCCGTACTCTTGACTGAGCCCTGAGCAGTTCATCTACTCCATAGCATGACCCATGCAGAGCAAAGCACTGTGAGAAACCTTGTAACCTGCTACAAGGCAGTGGGTGGTTAAAGCACATCACCCAGCACAGGGGCGATGCTGTCTCCTGTGCATGCTGAGGAGTCACTACTCCCAGGACATAGAGAGCATCCTACCCTGCAGCTGGCCACAGCCTGGCAGCAAAGCTGGTCTGGTGGGTATGTGAGTCCTGATGAGCTGCAAAGGGAATCATGCAAAGCCTCACCATTTCCTGGGACATACGCCAATCAGTCGGTGCAGAAAGACAAGCAGCACCTCCCCTGACAGCAGCTGTGTTGTAGGTGTCTGCAGCATCCGTGGGTGCTTGCTGAGAGAATGCTTCCCAAGCTGAGTGCCTCTGAGGGTGGATGAAGGGGGTCTGGGCTCCCAAGCACAGGTGACCTTGAGTGCCCAAGGCAGAAACCAGTTCCCAGTCCCCAGGGCTGAGGCAGGTTTGTGGGTGTCTGAAGGCATCAGTTCTGGTGCCTGCAGAGCATCCCTGGGCTCCCCGGGCACTTTGGCAGGTGGGAGACAGCCAAGGCCAGAGCAATGCACTCCTGGGATGTGCTGGTTTTGGCTGGGATAGAGTTAATTTCTTCATGGTAGCTAGTATGAGACTATGTTTTTGACTTGTGCCAAAACCAGTGTGGATAACACAGGGATGTTTTAGTTACTGCTGAGCAGTGCTTACACAGAGCCAAAGCCTTTTCTGCTCCTCACACCACCCCACCAGTGAGCAGGCTGGGGGTGCACAAGAAGTTGGGAGGGGACACAGCTGGGACAGCTGACCCCAACTGACCAAAGGCATATTCCACACCATATGATGTCATGCTTGGCATATAAAGCTGGGGGAAGAAGAAGGAAGAGGGGAGACACATTCAGAGTTATGGTATTTTGTCTTCCCAAGTCACCATTACACGTGATGGAGCCCTACTTGCCTGGAGATGGCTGAACACCTGCCTGTGATGGGAAGTAGTGAATGAGTTCCTTGTTTTGCTTTGCTTGTAAGCACAGTTTTTGCTTTACTTATTAAACTGTCTTTATCTCAACCCACAAGTTTTCTCACTTTTACTCTACTGATTCTCTCCCCCATCCCACGGAGTGAGTGAGCAGCTGTGTGGTGCTTAGTGGCTGGCTGGGGTTAAATCATGACACAGGACCAACCTCACCCGTCTTCCTGGCCCTTGATAGCAGAAGTCTCCAATGATAGGGCTGAGATACACAAGCTGAAGAAAAATCAGGCAGCCCAGACAGCTCCCAGCACTGATGTGGGAGGGGAAGGGAGAGATTGATGTCCAGCAGGTCTTGGGCAGAGGTCACAAATGAGGCATTGCCTGGAGGGTGAGAGCCTGAGCTGGGACAAGGAGACACCAGAGCTCACCTCTGAGCCAGGAAGATTGCAAAGGGGTGAAACCTGGTCTGCTGGATGAGGGTCTCCAGCAGCAATTGAAATTGAAATTGAAAGCTCCTGCTGGCTTGGATTTGCTTTGTTAAGTAATTAAATGTGTGTTGGGCCAGAGAGAATCATAGAATAGAATCAGAATTATTAAGATTGGAAAAGACCTCTGAGATCATCTAGTCCAACCATCAACCCAAAACACAACGTCTATTAAACCATGTCCTGGAGTGTCACATCCAGACGTTTTCTGAACACCTCCAGGGTTGGTGACTCCATCACCTCCCTGGGCAGCCTATTCCAATGCCTCACCACTCTTTCAGTAAAGAAATTTTTCCTAATATGCAATCCAAACCTCCCCTGGCAACTTGAGGCCTTGTCCTATTGCTGGTTACTTGGGCAAAGAGACCAACACTCTCCTCACTACACCTTTCTTTCAGGAAGTTGTAGAGCGCGATAAGGTCTCCCCTGAGCCTCCTCTTCTCCAGACTAAACAAACCCCATTCCCTCAGCCACTCCTCATAAGACTTATTTTCCAGACCCTTTCCATCCAGAAGATGCCGGTTTCCCTGTAATTTCTCTCTCAAGGAGTCCATGGCTGACAAAAGGGGTAGTGGTTTGTTTTCTTCTTCTTAATCCCCTTTCTAAGTGTTTCCCCTCCATAGTATGAGATCAAGGGGTAAGTGTGGATGCCTATGTCTCTGCTCCCTGAGGAGCACTTAAACAGCTGTGCTGCCTTCCACTTAATATCTGTGATATATATTTAAATACAGCTGGCCATAAAGGAAAAGGGAATGTTTCCCAGCTAAGATTTGATTTCCAGTCCCTCTGTCCTCCCAAATAATACTATCAAAGTATCAGATTTTGGTGCACTAACTATTTCCTTGGTTAATCAAAAAATAAGGCAAGGTGGTAAAAGAGGGTAATAAATTCTCAAGAAGAATGACTCAGGTTATTTTTCAATATTTCTTTTTTATATTCTTATTTGAAATTAAACTTCAAGCTGGTCTACTTCAGCATATTGCACATCCAGTCTCAATCACAGCAGCAAACAAGAGGCTCTTAAACCTGATGGATTTCTACCACAAACTCATGATCTTTCTGGAGACACTGCTCTCACAACATCCTCTCCCCCACCCTGCAAGTATAATCTATATTTCTGGTTCCCCACATTTATGACTTGGCATTTAGCTGCATTAAACAACAGCTTGTTTTATCACCTCCAATTTACTAAGTGATATAAACAACACCACCTGATTACCCCACTCATCATTATTTACTGCTTCAGCAGTCTCTCAGTGTCATCTTCAAACCTTGTTATTTTCTCTTTTCTTCCAGATCATTGCTAAAAATACAGAATAAGACTGAGTCCAGGGGAGATACCTGTAGGACCCAATTAGAAATGACTGTGCTGAAGGTTGATGCAACATCAACAATTACATCTTGAGATCTAGCAGTTAGTCAGTTTTAAAACCCAGGCTAATCATGCCATATCCATTTGTTAAGTACTAATAAAAACAAAGTCACAGCAAGAATGCCCAAATTAACTCCTGCAACCTCAGTGCACCAACAGTTCTATGAAACTTCATTGCATTGGATAAAACAAAAAACCCAAAAGTGACACCAAGTCACTTCCAATATGACTTTCAAAGGACAGAATGTTGGTGGTAGCTCCATTCACAACCCTGGAGAGGTCCGGTCTCTCTCTCTCATGGTTTTTTTCTGCTAAAGAGGATTCATCTCCTGGTGCCTGAGAAGAGGCAGGGACAAGGCAGGCAATGAACATGGCAAAAAGGCACTTTCAGCACCTGCTTATCTGTTGTTCCTAGTAAGCTGATATACAGCTTTAGAGGCCCTTGGAAATGGATGTTGCTTCCCTATAAGAAAGCTACTCTCCACCTCCTCCGTTACAAACAGAACACAGACCCCAGATCAACTATTTATTAAAACATGTTAGCTGTGAAAACAAGTGGGGGGGTTTAATTAAATTAAAGGCCTCTCTAAAGAGAAGGCAATTAGGGTATTGATTGCAAGAAGTGCCAAGTTAATTGGGCATGTGACACATTGACATTTTTCACAATCAATAAACCTGCAACACCTTCAAAGAAATCTTGAGCAGTGCAAAACCACATCAGGGTCAAAAATGCAATAAATTTCTTGAGCTGATTATAGCTGTTGGCTTCTTTCATGTTTTCTCAATACAGAAAGCTGTCTGACAGGGTATCTCTTTCCCCATGTGGCTTTAATAAAAGTCTTTGATGGAGCCAATGCAAGTTTTCTCTCTCTCTCTTTTTTCTTTTTTTTTTTTTTTAAAGGAGAAATCTTGTCAGCTTCAGTCAGTTTTGGCTTTCCGTTCCCTGCCGATCACCAGGAAGAAAGGGGCTGGAGAGGGCTGGGAAAATCCAATTAATAGAAATAGCGGAGGAGTAACAGAGCAACTGGCAGCAATGCTCCAAAGACAGGTTGATGCCTGGGGACTGCTACGGATCGTGCCCAGCATGACATTTTGTGTGCTGGAGAAGAGCCTCGCTGTGACAAGGGATGGGCGAGACCCTTCCTTTCCTTCCTGCTGCATAAAAGCAAAGTTATTGTTTGTTGTATGGCTGCTTGAAATGGGCATCCATGCCCCTAAATCAGCCCAGGTTCTGCTGACAGCCCAGGTCCAGAGAGAGCAGCCTCCCCCAGTGCCTGTCTGCTGGCTCTTGCAAGGGCAAACTGCCTTCCAGCACATCCTGGAGGCAGCCAGCGGATCCCACTGGAGTGTCTGATTGCTCCCCCCATGAGATGGGACAGGCTCTTTGCGGACAGCAGTCAGCAGGAAGACACTCCTTCTGACAGAGAATAGGAGGGATGCAGCTGCAAAAGGTGGAGGGGAGGGGTGAGCAGTGGACTGTCTAGGCTGTCTAATATGTTCTAGCCCTGCTGTGGTGCACAAGTGCCTTTGTATTTGTGCAGGAGCTGGGCTTGGGAGAGGACGATAAACTGCAGCCCAGCTCCTCTTCTTTGGCTTCTCCCTTCTTATAGGGTTGTCTTGGTGCTGCATTATCTCAAGGTGTTTCAGGTGGACATCAGTGAAAGCTGCCAGCATGAGGGGGCTGATCTGTCCCAGGACATATGTCTATGCTGACTGGACTGGACTTTCCCAATACCAAACATGGCCTTTTCCATCATCAATGCCTTCTGTGTACCAGTATCATTTTAAAAAAACAACCTCTAATATTCTGAGATGTGACACAAAAAGTACTGAAATCATGTTCAATGCCTTTCTTGTCCTGGGAGGCAAGGGGGACTTGTCCCATCAGGCAGAAGCTGGGAGCAGGAGGCATGGATTTCAGCTCCCAGATGCTCAGGTGAGACTGAACTCGGGTCTTCTACCTCCCAGGTGAATGCCCTACACATGCTGCTCTTCTGTCAAAGGTGGTGGCTCTGGTGCCACCTTTTCCTCCTCAGGAGCTCTGCAATAGTATTTGTGAGCCCTGCTCAGTTCTTTAAAGCTGGAAACCATAACAACCTTCATCCTCCAGAGCGAGCCTTGAAAGTGCCCAACTAACTGATGAATCCCAGAGGTCACCTATGCACAATGTTATTATGAACTAGTTGTTGGAAATACATACCCAGGCTAGCCTAACTGAAAATTCAACTTTTTGGCCCTTTAAATTGTCTTGCTAAGGAGACCTGGACACTTGCCCCAAATTAACAGCATTATTTCCATGGATAAGCCCATTAGTACATGCCTGCAGCTTACATTTGTGATTCAAAATTTTGTTGCCTACTTCAATGCTATATAACTTGCATCAACAAATTATTGTGCACTTGAAGAAACATGTGTGAGAGGATGTCATAGCCGTGACTTAGCATGCAGCCCCATGATTATTAGTTGTCTGTTGTTCATGTTAACCTCATGTAAGGCTACACTCAAGAATTAACTTGTACAATTAGAACTTGACAGGACTCATGAAAGCTATGTCCTGCCAGTGCCTCCCAGTGCACATGCTGCGACATTAGCAGTGTCATCCAGACCACCTCCTATCAGACAGTAGCTTCAGCCTGTTTTTCTAGGCTCAGTGTATATTGTCCTGTACAGTGACATCCTTCTGCAGGAGTTGGTGAGCATGGTTGCCTAATTATGATGCAACTTGCAGCCTTATCTTAGGAAAATGGGAGGAAAATTAGCTTGTTCCTAGGAGACACAGGCTCAGGCAGAAGGGGCTCTCTGTTGCCCTTGTCTGTGCTGGAGAGAGGGGAAAAAATCAAGTGAGCAGTTTCCTAGAGCTGCCAGAGGAAGGTTTCCAACAGGCTTGAGTATGCATACAGTATGCATACAGTAAGAGCCTGGTAGTGAAAGTGGCCACAGGGCACATCTTTGTCCTCTGCCCACAGCCTGAGCCAGCCACATGGTTAGCAGAGTCCCTGGACCAGGGATACCTCCCATGACACCTGAAGGAGGATGCAGGGGTGACGTCTGCATTGCTGCACCAGTCCATAGCCCATTCTCACTCATCACAGCAGGGTGAGGAGGTTCCAGTTCTGGTGGTGGCCAGAGCTCACCTTCACCCATGTGAGAGCAGGCAGACGTCTCCAACCTGTGCACCCACTGCAGAAAATGAAGGCCCTTGATTCCCAAATGAATGTGACTGTAACGAGCTTAGTCCACCAGCTGAGCATGAAGATGCTTTCCAAATCCTGAGCAAAGGGCAATGTCCTCAACACAGGAAGATGAAGAAGCTGTTGGAGAGGCAATAGGGCAACTTTGCATGGGATGTCTGAGATGCCGGATGGGACAAAACAGACACTAAACTGGCAGTCAGGGCTCATGCATAATGTTACTTTCAAACTGTTGTTAGCTCATGTAAAAAGCAAGAGGCAACAGTTATCATGAGCACATGAAGGAGTCCAAACCACAGAAAAATTCAGGAAAAAAAGACGGGTGCCTACACAATGGAATATTAAAGAAAAACCCTATTCTAGAGACACATCCTATAGACAGAATTCAAGAATGGCAATTTAATGCAAAATCTGCAAGTAGTGCTCAAAAAGCAGACATGGCCCAGGACTCTTGTGGGATAATGCTCCCTTGTTTTTTAATTGACCTATGCCTTGTTCATGGAAAATGCCTCCAGTCCTTCCTCCACACCCTCAATCCATTTGTCAGACACTCCTGCGAGGTGTGTGCTCCAGGGTGAACTCCTTGATTTTAAAAACAGCCTAAAAATGGGCCTTCTGTTTCTGGCACAGTGCTCAAAACACCAGGAAGTTGGATACTTACCACCCTGCCTACTGTTTCTAATTAAAATGTTTCATTAATCTTAGGACTGGGTAGAGTTCCTTAGGGATCTCTCTTGACTCCAGTACTATTCCTTGTTTTCATTAATGACCCAGATGATGGAAGAAATAGCAAGCTTATTTAATTTCCTGGATAATTGAGACATCATGTGTACACAGAGGAACAGGATTCAAATTCCAAATCTCTCCATGAATTAGGGAAACAGGCAGAAAAAAGCAGAATGAAGTTCTACAAGGAGAACAGTGAGGGTCCAGCTGCTGGCAGGAAGGAGCTTAGAGGTGTCCCAGGGAGAAAATGAGTCAACAGGACAAAGCAGCATCAAGAAAAAGGCACATTTAATTCTAGGGGGCAGGCACATGGGTATACACTCTTCCTCCTGCTCATCACTGCTAAGGTATCAGCTGGAATAATTTTTTCTCTGTTTTGAGAAAGCAAGGGGTCAGTTGGAGAGTATTCAAAAGAGAGTAACAAGACCAGGTCATAGACCAGGGAAAACTGGACCCAAAAGGGAAGACTGGAAGGGTTAGGCAAGATAGAACTCTAGGAAGAGACATAGACATCTTCGTGAAGGAAGGAAAAGCAAAATTTGTTCCCCACAGCACATGGGACAAGAAGCTGTGGGGTTAAATGGTATCTTTTCAGAGCAGACATTAGGATAATCCAGCTGTCTGGATGATAAGGTCTAGAGACAGTGTCTGCAAAGGTCAGAGAATCCATATCACTAGTGGGTTTTAGGATCACAATAGGAAAAACTCTGTTAGGAATGACCCAAGTGGAGCTGATCTTGCCCTGTGACAAGAGGTGGACAAGACCGCTATTTAGTATTCTTTCCAACACTATATTCTATAAAGAAACAGTGCATTTGAGAGTTAGTGGTCAATTAGAGGAGAATTTGTAGTGGACTTATCCTGTGAGTGGATATCCTTTTGGACTTAAGGTGGAAGAGGGCATAGAGCATTATGTCACAAGCTTTGCAAGTGAATGAACATATCCAACAGGTCAACAAAACCAACACACCCTACATACTACATGGAGTCTGTGATATGGCATCTCCACACCTCCATTTGGACCAGTTCAGAACGACTGTCTCTCTTTGAAGAGCTGAGCATGATTGAGAGACAGCAAAGAATGTCTTTTTTTACATCTTTTAGTAAAAACACTGTGTTCATGAAAATTTTTATTTGTAAACCAGACTGATTTCAGTGGAAAGTATTTAAAACTTAACCACCTTTTCTAGAAATGTGTTATCTTCTTCACAATCCTGAAATTTTATATGCACCATTTCTGCATTTCCATATTCGCTTTTGTGGTTTTTTACATTGCTTAATGGCATGGAGCATAGAATAACATGCAGATTTAGTTTACCTGGGATTGAGTTTGTGGTCTTTGGAGACAGAAGTTTCAAAATAATTGTTATCAACTGCATGCTGTAATAATTGTGAACATTCATTTATAAGCCTGCTTTTCTTCTACAACTCACAAAAGAAGAGGAATCCACCACAGTCTTTCAGTAGGTGGTTGGAGCGCAGGAGCTCCATCACAGCATGCAAAGTTGGCATCAGTGTACTACTGCAGCATACTTGTCACCTAACACTACACTAATCAGCAATCCTACGCTAACCAGTTCTCATCATCCAAAAGCTTCCTGTGAGGTTTTTTTCACCTATGAAAAGCTCTGCCTCAAAATCTGGAGTGTCTCAGAGGGCCAGACCTGTCTTTAAGGAGACTGTGATTGTCTCTTTGTTCAAGGCTGATGGAGAGTAACAATAAGCATAAGGTTCCTCATCTTCACCTCCTGCAAGTGTCCACCACCAGCATCAGCAGCACAAAGAGCACAAGGAGGCTGTGCTTGCAAATCCAGAGGAGTGGGTGAGGACTGGGGGATGACACCCAGCAGATGTCTATGCTCCCTGAGAGCAAATATTCATGCTCCCTTCTGACAAGAAGATGGCACAGCACTATGTGCACAGCAGACTCGAGGAGTGCTGTGCACAGAGGTGTCAGGATTGTGCTCTTGACCTTGCTGATGAGTGCTTCTGATGTCCCCATGCTGAAGAATCTCATGTTACCCGAGGTCACCATCCCCCCCTTGCCCTGGGCTAGTCTTGCTCATTCCTGGAGGATGGCTGTGTGATGACTCATGGAGCCGACCCAGATCCATCCTCCTTCCTAGATGCCTGGGTGTCTTTGACAGCAGGATGTTGCAGGGATGAGTTACAACTCAGGCTCATGTTGCTTATGACATAGAGACAACCCAGGTGGGGTGCTGCAGGGCACTCAGCTGCACGTACAGCACAGACATGCCAGTGCATGCAGGACCTGAGAGAGGAGTCCCATGGCTGGTCCTGGAGGCCATTGCACGAACCATTTGCCACACACCATTTTACCCCTTCTTTCCATTCAGAGCCGATGCCGACTTGCATCAGCAATGGCTTTGGCAGCTTCCAGCGGATTTTTTCTTCTCATTTTATTTAAGAATTAGAGGGTTCAGCTTCCAGTGAGGAAACAAATGGGAACTGTCTGTTGGCATGTGACCAGTAGGTCCTAGGCCCCAAGCTGGATTGGAAGATAAATCAGTAAAGGAATATTAACATGACAGAGATTTTATAAGCAACAGTGCCCTTATTTGGTCAGAGTGGAGCTCTCCCTCTTATTGTTGATCACATCTGTCAGGACAGTTCAAACCTTCACAAGTTATTTGCCTGTTCAACACAATAGATATTAAAATGTCCATTACATCTTCTCCTGAAGGAGCAATCTTCTACTCATGGAGACAGTAGAAGGCATCTCTATTGCACTTAGGAGAAGATATTACCAGAAGTGAAGAGCTGTATGACCAAAATTTCATGCAGCTAATATTGACTAATAGCTTTGAACTTTATTTTTCTAAGGCGTGTTATTGCTCACCATATTGCTGCTATTACTTGGGGGAAATTCCTGCTTCTACAAGTTGTTGTTGGGTTGCATTTATTCCACAGATAGAGAACGCACAGCTCATATATTGTAGATACAAACCATACAGGGACCATTCCTATGAACAATTCATCAATCTGCATCTTGCTGGTTGAAGTTTTTCAGCAAAGAGTGAAGAACTAGTGAAAAGCAGAGAAGTCCTCCTAGGGAATGCAGCAGAGAGAAAATAAAACATCCCTGTCTCCAGGCTGGCCTTGCCCCTTCAGCAGTCTTTACAATGCACATCATCAAGGCAATCTGCCTGGAAAGGAGCAAAGAGTTTTTCTGCTCACTGTACACTGCCTGTGAAACATGAGAATGGCTTAGGGGAACAGTGGGGCAGGAAAAAAGCTGCTGGTTGGTAATTTCTAAGTCATTTTGGACATCAGAAGGGGTGATGTCTGTGGTGTTATGCATGGAGAAGAGAGATCTCTGCAATGAGAGCAGGCACACCCAGCTGTTTTACTTCCTAGATCTTAAACATGGCTGCACCAGGAATGCTCCCTCCTGTCACCATGTCCCTTTGCAGAGTGCCAGGACAAGCTAGGAGCGGTGCTGAAGAAGGCTTTGTGCCAGGGAAAACATGGTGTTTTCTGTAGGAAGTGGTCCAAGAGCCTTCCTTGCACAGCAGGTCATTTCAGGTCTCCTGCTGCCTGCCTCTGCACTTCTGGTGTCATGTGCACCGGTCACAGCACAGCTGTGTCTCCTCTGGCTTGTTACAGCCACCCAGCAGAGCCCTCAGACCAAGTGTGAAGACTGGTCACAGTATGCAATTCCCCACACACCCCGTGACTCTCCTGAGATTGTCCCAGCTGGTACACAAGCAGGAAAGCTGAAGACCACCCACCCTCTACAGACCCCCACAACTCCCCAAGAGCTGCAGCCAGGTCTGCTTTCCCTACCACCCACACATACCTCAAAAGGCCCCATGGCATGGCTTGCACCACTTCTCCTGGCACCCCAGCAGCCCCTCTCCAAGGGAGGGAGACAATGGCACTAGAGTTGAAGCTGTTGCATGAAGCAGAAGTCCTGGCCTCTCCTTCCTTTTTGGCCATACTGTCCCAGGGCTTTGGGAAGGTCACTGTGGCAGAGACATCTTTAGGAGATCACAGCCCAGATGGTACAGCTGGTCTAGTGCAGACTGGAGACAGTTGCCAGTTTGAGGCTGAAATTTGAAGTCTTCCTAGAGCAACACCAGAAGTATAAACAGCTGCTTTCAGTGATGGAAAAAATTATCCCAGGGTGCAATGGGTTTCTGGTGCCCTGAGGCTGTCCATGAAGGGCATGGATCTGGAACATGCTAACATCTCTCCTCTCCCTGTGGGTGTGTTACCTTCCAACCCCAAAGGGTTGGACATCCCATTGATGGTCCTATCACCCCACAGCAATAGCTGCTTTTTAAGAAGTGTGCTGGAGAACAGGCACAAGTAAAGCAATACAAGGTCCAAAACCACCAAGCAAGGGTGCGTGGCCAGAGCACAGCCTGGGTTCTGCTCCACCTCTGAGCATTTGCACAGTCCCCAGTCTGCCATACCCTGAACCCTGGTGTGGTTGGGCTGAACCCAGGTAACCTCTCTGAAGCAAGAAGGGCTCATGCATCAGTACAAGGGTCCCATCCAATCTGAGCTGACCAAATCTTGCCTTCCCATATGCATTCTGAGTGCTCTTTGGATAGTATAGGCTGCCCCAGTGAGAAAGCTGGCTGTTTTGAAAATATTTCCCCTAATTCCTGGTCTTCTAGCACAGGCCTGGATTTTAGAGCTCGTCCTTTTCCCAACCACCTCTCTCCAAGGCCAAATAAGTGTTTCTTGTCCTTGAAAAGAGTGAAAATGTTTTACCACGTAGTTGTATGGCAGTGCCCAGGTCCACCTTGCCGTCTGGCTCTCTGCTCCATCCTACCCCCCAGCTATTTGCCCTGTCTCTGAGACAGGAACATTTTTGCTCATTGTGGTACCCTCCCCTGTGACCTGTCCTGCTGGAGAACACTGGGGAAGCAATGCAACCCGGCTCTGGAGACCGGGAGTAGGCAGGGGTTGCAAGAGCAGCATTTTCTGGGCAGGTCTTGGGAGGTGGTAATTGTTTGAGATGGATGCTCACCAATTCTCTTTGTCTTTTGTGACTCTCATCTTTTTCCTGTTTAAACAGAAGCAGAAATGGGTAGGAACCATGTGGGGTAGATGAGCTTCCAGTTAGAATGCTCCCTGGCTGCACATAGCAGAACAGAGCAGAAGCAGAGAAGATGGACGGTCAACAGGTTTCTCAGCCATCTACAGGCATACTCCCCAGTTCCTATGAGCTACCATGACAGCAACATTTGTGAGTCACAGTCCCCCTCCCAAAAGCTGTTACTGCCTGGAAAGCTGCTGAGTTTTCACTGAGCTGAGAGCCCAAACTGGACAAGACAGCACATGCCTGTGATGGTGTGGAGAGTGAGTGCTAGCAGGGATGTCGCTGCTTCTCACTGTGACAAGCCACAGCAGATGCCCATTGCAGAGACATTTCACCTATTCTGCAGAGGGTGTTTGGCTGTTGGTGTTTGTTTGTTTAGAGGGGGTTATGTTTTGTTTTGTTTTGTTTGTAATTCAATATGTTAAAGCAGGCAGAGAAGTGAAAATTTCCGGTACCATCTGCTGGTAGCAGTCAGCAAAACGTGCTGTTAATGATTGATCTCCTCCCCCTCCCTGCGCTGGAAGCTATCCATGTATCTGACAGCCTGGAGACAATCCTGTGCTTGGGATATCACAGCTTTGGGGCAAGCATGAAAGTAAGATGTGTCAGGTACCCCAACTCTTCTTGGACCTGCACTTCACCTGAGAAATTTAAACCTCCAAGTGTCATGCCAGTTCTCTTTATGGAGATTTTTGGTCACCCAGTTACAAAGCAGGCAGAAGGATGTGATCAGGATGACCTGCCACAGTGCCTGTCATGCTGAATGCTGCCCATCCTGGGAAGGGACGCCCCAAGCCCAGGGGAGCCCTGTTTTCCCAAGGAAAGCATGGGAATGATGGCCACCTGGGCTGATCCTGCTGATTTCTGCAACAGCATCCTCACCAGGAATGGGTCTAAAGGCCTTTTACAGCAGCACTGCTCCATGGACTCCTGTTTATGGAGTTGAACACTTCATAGACAGGTCAAGAGAGATGAACAGGGAGTTTCCAATCGCCTCTGCAGACCACAGCAACTTCCACTTCTTCATGGATGCTCCACTTCTCCACACCACATTGGAGTGTCTCTGTACAACTCTCAGCTCGGCCACCCCCTGCCATCCCTCGCCTCTCAGCCCAGCACAGCACTTCCTAACCACTCACTGGCCAGGCAGAGAAATAACAGCATATGAAGCTGCCTTTTTGTCATCCAATTAACCTCTGCACTGAGCTCATATCTCTGCCTGTTAGGATGACAAAGCACATGGCTAAGTGATTTACTGGGAAGCAAGCAGGGGCACTAACAAGAGGTGAAGCAGAGGGTCAGTCACTGAAGTGTCAGCTCATGGCTTGCAGCTGCTGGAGATGCTCTGTAGAGCAAGCAGTCCTCCTGCACCCAGCTGTCTGCAAACTCTTCTCCTGCAATACCTGGGGTGAATGCATAACAGGACAGCTCTGCACTATGCTTCTGCCAAATCGATTGTTGCTGCTTTTCCCCTCTTCTGCCTCCCTTCCCCCAATGCATATTTTCCTTAAAAAAATAAATTTTTGCCATGTGTCAAGAAAAAAAAATACAGTGCAATTACACATTTTTATAGCATACCTTTCATAGCTTATCGCAAAGCTCTGCACATAAAAAAATGAATTGCATAAATTTTAAAGACATGTAATACATACACAGTTAAAATCATGCCACAACAGCAATAGAAAACAGGTGTGTGCTTAAAGGGAGATTTAAACCAGGGACGTGAGTTGCACACAGGAGCTGCAGGGGTGAAGCAGCCAGGCAGAGAGGATCTGCAGGCATATACTGATTACTGGGATGTAGAGAGGGACTGTAAATCTCAGCAGCAAAACAGGAACCCAAGAAGAGAGCAGGAGAATAAGGGTAAATACCTGGGAATTTGAACCCTTGAATGAACAATGCTCTGCAGAGCTTGAGTCTCCAGAGACTGAACTGGACAGGGAAGAGCTCAGAGCTCAAAGCAGAATTTCCTGCTGAAGCTCTACCCCACAAGAATGCAAGTTTAACTAGTGCCCTTGTGCACTTCTAAAACCTCAGGGACTGATGTGTACTATTACGTATCATGCCAGACCTCCAACTGTTTAAAGATTTCTGATCTTGGTGTGATGGAGACTGGGCAGATTTGCAGAGCTGTAGATGGGCTGATATCTGAACTTGTGTCTTAGGAAAGCAGGCAGAAGAGGTTGTTGGGACCTCTCAAGGAAGTATCTACCCAGTTCACTGGGGCTTGGTACTGGGATGGAAAGATGAAGCTGATTTGCAGTTTAGCCCAGGTATGCAGCGTGTCCAAGTAAACTTATGCTCAGGCATAGGCTTGTACTGCATCCTGAGGCATCCATGAGAAGCCAATGTTGGAACTTCACAATGATCAGCCCCCTACCAACTTGCAGCAGAGATGTGTCCAGCTTCCCTGCTGGGAGGTGTGCTGCCTGCCCTGGTAGCAAGTTCTTGTGACTGACTGGACAGAGAACTTGGCCTCGGTGTCCATCCAGGAAGGAACCCAATACCACTTGCAGCATGGACCAGTGGGATTCGCACACTTCCAGAGCCAGTGCAAACACTGTGGGCTTGGCCATGAGCATAAGTAGTCAAAAAGACATGCTAGTGTGACCTGGGTCATGTCCTGCCCAGCCCCAGGCTGCAGCATCCCCTTCATCAGGGAAAGGTGGGGAAGGTCTCGCAAAATCGAGCCTTCGCCTCTCTGACTCCAAGGGTCCCAAATGGGGGATATCTCCTGCTACAGCTCAACAGAGAGGCAAAATGCAAAGACCTCTCATTCCCCTTGACCAGCCCAGAAGACAGGGTCATGGACAGACTGAAGGCAAAAGCTGAATTGATCCACGGTGGAAACATGGTCCCACCCCAGCAGTCTTCCCCTTCAAATATCAGTTTTTTCTGTGTCTCAAAGTTCAGTTCCCATGGTGCACACCAACCCTTCCGCACAGAACAAGAAATGTAAATTACAATCCACCTCTTTTCTTATCCAGGGCAAGATGCTAACACAGGCATGCCCAGAGGCATCCTGTGAGCAGTGACATCACTGTTATCCCCAGCTCAGTCTCTCACCTGAGTGGAGCAGAAGTGGGAGGCTGAGAGGACTGACACACTTCCAGGAACCATATCATACTTTAAAATGTAAACTTTCTCAGCCCTGCCCTCCACAACTTCACACTAGTGGGGTCCCCCAGCTGCTCTACACACTTGCGTTTCCAGATGTTCATGCCCCAGGGTGTGCCACCCGCCAGCAGGGCTGAGCTAGGACCCTGGGACAGCCTCAGCCACAACCCATGTGGCACACAGAGATGCCCCATGAAAAAGGCTGAGCAGAAGTCACTGCAAACCTCAAAGATGCAGTTTGGACATCACTCAAAAAAGCTGAGGGAACCCATGGAAAGTTTTTGAGAGTCAAAAAATGGAAAAACAAAGAACTGAAAACCAGCCAGTTTCCAAATATGAACCCCAGAGTGTATTCTTCAAAAAGCTTCCTCTGAAGCAATGCAGAGATTCAGATCTAAGATGCTCACGTATTTTAAAATGTTTCTTTCCAGCATAGTTGTCCTGGTAAGCCTACATGATGAGTTCCACCCTGGACTGAAGATACATCATGATTATGAGGTTTTTTTAATCATTATCATTAATTTGTTAAACCTGTTATGACACACGTTGATTACAAGCCAGCATTTTTCTAATTAAGGCTATTTTGGCAGGAAGTTCTTGACTGGCTTATGCATCTCAGGAATCTCAGCCACTAAGAAAGCCGTTAAAATGAATGTAAGCATTCATGGGGATACTCGACAATTGTCGCAACTTCTGAAGGATGGCCCACTGCATCCCAGCAGTGTCATCCTCACAGGTCCCTGGGTACCCCATCACGCCACACCGCTACACTGACAGACACCCAATAATCCTGTCTTTGCAGCATGCTTCCTATATTTCTGATTCTACCAGGTAAGATCTGTCTGTGCTCCCAAATGCAGAATGGCCCTAAGGAGGATTAAAGAGCTGATGGTCCACAGTAGTGCCCACCTGCCTATGCTAATGGCAGAAGACAGTGGTTTGGAGCAGAGCAGAAGATTCCTGCACCACTAACCTGCATCAGGAAATAACAGAAAATGTTTGCAAACCAAGAAAAATTAGCATGAGTATGTAGAAGTGAGACTTCCCCATGCCTTGCAGGTGGTCCCTCCACCAAGGTGTTCTCAGCTTGTTCAGCTGTTCTCATGGTATTCCTCTGCAGGGCAGCCAACAGATAGCCACACAGTCCCTTGTTTCTTTTTGCTACTCTTCCTAGGCTTTGCAGAACTGCAAGCTCTGTGCTAACCTTTCTCTTGCTCCCTTCTCTCTGCTTCATCTCTGCCCCATGTCTCCTGAGCTCTGCCCCCTGAAGGCTCCACTCTTGCCTGCATACAGCAGCTGGCACAGTCAAAAAGTCCCTTCTTGTTGATACCCCAGCCACCACTTCAGAAAGGAATATGACATACAGGTATATAAAACTGCAAACAGGCAAACAAAACAGACACCATCCATCACAGAAGGGTTTGCTTCACTCTCAAGAACTCAGACAGGAAAATTTATTTCCTGGCTTTCGAAGTGGGGGTTTCAGTCAGTGCTATTTAAGCTTTTGGTGAGAACCTCTAGAAATCAATCTATGCCCCTTTCTACCAGCCAGATGGGTCACAGTCTGACTTGTCTCAGCCCTACCACCTCCCACGTCTTTTGACTCATCTTCCCACCACCCCCTTCACATCCCTACCACTCCAGCATCACGTGTGGTCTCCCCCTGACTCGCTCCCTGCCCCTCATCAGCTACTGCAGTGGCCCAGCTCCTCTTCCCTTCCCTCTCCTTCTCTCCTCACTGATCCTTCCCTTGTGCTGCCGACAGCTCCTCATGGTCCTCTCAAAGCCTGACACTGGGACCTTCTCCTCCCTTTGCCTTCTCTCCAGCCATTTCAGCTATTTGTCAAAGTACATTTCTCACATCCAGCCTAGCCTCATTCGCACTGTATTACTGATGAGCCCCTCAGTGACAGGGCTGTCCCCATGGTGTGGTATGGAAGTCCCAGGGAACAGCCTTGCCTCCTGGGACAGGACAAACCCTGTACAAATATTCAGGACATAGTGCATGTCTGTTGAGATATCCCTTAGCTCTCCTGTCCCAGTCTAAATAAGTTCTGCCGGGGCTTGGCACTGAGGACAGGACACATTCCCAAAAGTTCTAACCTGGGACATGGCTGTTCAGGGACATACCTGCACCCCTCCACTCCCCCACTTTCACTGGAGCATGTGGACCCACATCTCTCTGAGGGGCAGCTTGGGATATATGGGCAGGGTGACTCATGATAGCAGCTGGCTCGTGGCCACAGGTCTCTCTGGATGCCTGTGCTAGTTTTAATTTGCAAAGAACAACTGTTCTTTGCAACCCAAAGCAGGACAACCTGCAAAGTGTACCCCAGGCAGCCTAGTCTGCAGCTGGGATTCAGGGAAGCTTTGAGGAGATATCAAACACTGCAGGAGTGAAGCCCTACAATTGGCTTCACTCTGTACCACTTTGCTCAATGTAACTAAAACCCACTTTGATAGAGCTGTGGAGAGCCAGGCACCTTTTAAGACCATTTTAAGCTCATGTTCTTATGGGTTACTTCAGACTCAGTCTGTCCACCATGGCAAGAAAAGAGATGAACACTTCAAGCCCTGCAGTAGCTAGGTGGCCAGCAGGACAGCAAAACAGCATGCACAGCAAAGTCTCTGCCCATCCTGTACTTTGCAGCTAGAGGCAAAGCAGGGAAGGATGCATCGCAGCCCTGCAGCTTGCTGCAGTGAATTTACCAACACTTCAGTTTTCTAAAGCTCATTTCTAATGGTTTCCTTGATTATTTTAATCCAGTAATTGATTTATTCCTAAATCCCACTCATGCCTCTAAGTGCTCTCAAAGTCACTGTCTGCAATTCACACACTCCCAAGGTCTCTGAGCCAACGCTGGCCTCACACTGCTCCCTGTCGGTGGCCTGGACCAACAGCAAAGTCCTTGAGAGCAATCTGCAGCATCTCTGATGCTCAGTGGTCCCAGAGTTACAGAGCAACATGAAACCATGATTTAGACACCTGTCAGGGATCAACTGCAAGACCTTAAATTAAGATACAACATATGGGAGAGCAACCTCAACTCAGCCTCTGCATTGGCCATGGGCCCACATCATGGGGTGGGACTCAAACTTGCTGCCATATGCATGGGGGCCCAAGCAAACACCCACAGAACTGTACTGATTCACCAAGCCCTCCTCTCCTGCTGTTCACGGTCTGGCTTTGATTTCATTCCCCCCATGAGAAATGTGAGGGTGGGCAGGGGGCCTACAATGCAAATGAAAGATGGCTACACAAGGGCCTTCCAACTGTGCATTTCATTTTGGTGTCATGTTTCTGAGATCTTTGAAAGCTGGTTATTTCAGGGCACTCTCACCCGAGTGTGCTAGCAACTATCCTCAGGCAGAGTCCATCTCTGGTGGCAGGCACGGGTAAGTGAGCAGTGCTCAGATGAGCACAACCAGGATGGCAAGTGGGCTGTGATAGTGGGCATGTATGTCACCTTGTCACTGTGCTTTAAGTGGGAGCCTGCAGCACTGAGGAGGCTCTGCAGTGGGTGAATTTCACCTGCTGATGCCACATCGTTGCCTTGCTGTCTCTTTCACCCACCAGCACTACTCTTGGATTCATCAGCCCTCCAGTTATACAATGTTTAAAGAGAAAAAACAGCCACACAACATAAAACCAAGGCAATGTAACCACAGAACATCGTTATTCACAAATTCAGTAACCTTTGAATGTAGCCAGATTGCAGCTCCACTAAAGCAGGGAACAACTTCTCCACACCACAACAGCATGCACAAGCTTTGAACACCTTGGCACCAAATCTGCAAGCCCACTTGCAGAAGCAGTTCATCAGTCTAATGACTACAGGTACTACAGAAACACTTAACCAACCCACAAGAAAATGCAAGTCTGTGCCAAGGTATGCACGGGGACATATATGAAAGAGAAGGTCATGATCTCTTCCTAGGAAGCTACCCAGGAAAGAATCAGTCTGTGTGGTGTATGTGAATGGCTCATGGTCCAGTGATGTCCTCACTGGGGTCTCTCTGCAGCAAATAGTTAAATCTGAATATCTTCCCACACTTGTGGAGATAGTTTCCATGATTCATTTGGCACTCCTTACCTGCAGCAGACATCTGACAGCTGCAGCTGGCCATTTCCAAAACAAGATCCTGGCAATTTGGGGAAAGGATGGAAAGCCTGAAAAGCTAATTTTTGCTCCAGTTTCTCATCCTGAGGTAAGGATCGGTGTTTAGCTTTGGGGTCCCCCTTACCACAACAGGGGCTGCAGCCTTTTGCCTTCTCAGCCTACCTTTGTCCTGATCTAAAACCTCACACACATGAAGGATACCAGCAGGAGTGGGACATGGAACTGGCTTAGAGATGCTGTTCACCTACTGTTGTGGTTTAACCTGACAGGCGGCTAAACACCACCCAGTCATTTGCTCACTCCCTTGCTTCCCAGTGGGATGGGGGAGAGAAAAATGGAAGAAAAAGAAAAAAAAAAAGGAAAAATTTGTGGGTTGAGATTAAGACAGTTTAATAGGACAGAAAAGGAAGGGAAAATTATTATTATTATTATTGTTATTATTATCAATACTGAATATACAAAATAAGTGATACACAATGCAATTGCTTACCACCTGCTGACTGAAGCCCAGCAAATTCCCAAGTAGCGGTCGTCACCCCAACGCCCACTTCCCCCAGTTTATACACTGAGCATGATGTCATATGGTATGGAATAGCCCTTTGGCCACTTTGGCTCAACTGGCCTAGCTGTGTCCCCTCTCAGCTTCTTGCTGGCAGGGCATGAGAAGCTGGAAGGTCCTCAACTAGTGTAAGCAATACTTAGCAACAACTAAAACAGCNGTAAGCACTACTTAGCAACAACTAAAACATCAGTGTGTTACCAACATTATTCTCATACTAAATCAGAAACACAGCACTACACCAGCTACTAAAAGAAAAAAAAAAAAAAAAACAAACCACTCCATCTCAGCTGAAACCAGGACACCTACACAAGTAAGGAACCGTGCAACCCACTAATGAAAACTACGTGCAGGTGAAGGATATGCATATCTCCCTCCTAATTCATGAGCAAGACAGGGATTTTTGAAAACTATATCCCATATTTTCAGTACAATTGTTCTCAGATGTGCCTTCACAATGCCTGAAGCAATGGAGAGAGTTGCTCTGAGCATGGGGTGAGGCAGGTTCCTCCTTCCTTTTACATCACCAGCACAGTTGTCTGGGGTCCCCACACCCATTTTGTCCAGCTTCTTGCTGCAGCCTGGCTATAGAGCCCATCCTTCCACTTTGAATGTCCAGTTTAGGGAGGAAGGGTATGACTGAAAATACCAATCCAGCAGTCCAAGCAGCAGCAATACATACTTGTCACACGTTATTAAAGGAGCACTGCTACTCTGTCCAGCACCATACATGTATCAATGCTCTCCAGATGGTTCCCAGATTCATATCTTCAGAAACAAAGTGTTACATTTAGTTGCTCTTAGGTTGGTTTAAAGCATTTCCAAATACCTGTGTTTTGGGGAGCAATCCTCCACTGACATCCTAGATGGTGAGTGGTAAGCAGGCACTAGCAATGCTGAACATCATTTTGCCAAGTGCTTTGAAAGCTGCCTTGTGTGGCTGCAGTGCTGCCATCCCAGATCAAGGGCAGACACAGCCTTGGTCAGTCCACCTTTGATTCCCTGATCACTGTATCCTCCATGTAACACCAACAGCTGCGATACTATACCTGGCCCATGACCTATGCCTGGTGCCTCAGGAAGGTGCTCTTTCAAACACTAGCCCATGATACTTTAGTAAGAATGGAGTACTAATTCTGAAGCAACATCTGTGTCTGTCTCCATTCTCCAACTATTAGCAGCATTTAACTAATTCCAGCTTTACAAAGGCATTCTGTTAGCTAGCAAGGTCAATACATCTCTTCTAGGCAAGCAGCCTAGCCAATTAGCTGTTATTGTTTAAGTGTACCTTGGAAATAATTACAGATTTGGAAATCTGTGTTTCTTCTCCCTGTACCCCGTAGCTGGCTCTGAAAATAGTTGCAGTCCTGCAAGATTCCAGCCCTGCCTCTGCCATGCAATACAGCACGTCCTGAATAAACTGCACAAAATGAAGAGGCCATTCCTCTTTCAGGCACAAAAGGTGAGATTATTCTTGCTTCATTTCACACACCTGTTTGTCAAAGCCTGAAGCTAAGCTAGCCTCTCAGGCTCCCATGCAAATCAGTGCTTCCAGAACAAGGTCAGTGTGCTCCAGCAGGCCCACCTCCCTGCCTTGGCCTCCAGGGCACCTGGACAGCCTGCTCAGGTGGGAGATGTCTAGATGGACAGAGCTACATTTGAACAACTAATTGCACCCAATGCTTTATGTGCTGAAGGCTCAGGTACCTTCCTGAAAGACATCCAGGCAAGACTCACTTGAGATTTGAGCACCAAGACCTTGTTGCCTCCATGCATGCTGTCTTCCTGAGCTTCCGTTACCATAACTGGAGGGCTGGTATTCACAGACATGTTTCCAGCATCATGCCAAGTGCTCTGGGGGTCCCACTGGGCTTCCAGCTGTGTCCCCAGAAGGATCTGGATCTCACACAGGCCTGCAGATCGCATGTGCAGGTGCTGTGCAGATGCACCAGATTCACAGCTGACACCAAATGGAGACTCAGATCTCCAGGGGATGCGATGGGGCCTTGGGCAGCCATTGCATATGAAGACCCTGACAAAGAGACACCTACATTTAGGGTTTGAAATGGGAACCTCATCCCACCACTAACGTGGCACCTCTAGAGCCTGACCCATGGCAGAGCCAGAGTCCTTCATTTGCTAAAATGTAAATGGGGTCTCATCCATCCTGCACAATAAACACAGACCCTCTATCTGAGTGTCAACAGACCAGAAATTTGTGACAGAGCACCTGTGTTGCTGTCACTTTAAAGCACAGGGAAGCAAGGATATTTTTTGTACTGTTCATTTTACAATCAAGACTTACTAGTGTTTCAGCTCTCTGAGTAGCTTCTGGTAATCCTGCTGCGAAATGAGAGACCCTGCAGGCCATGTGTGAAATCTTTCATTTACTACTTGTGAAAAACACAAAATTCACCCTTTGTTTCCTTTAACCTAATTAAACAGTTTCATAGGTGCTACTGCATTCTCAGTGGGCTTCATCTTTTTATCTGCAGTTGTGAAGGTAAGTTTTGCTTTTACTTTGTTGAGCACATTAGTTCTACTTTTACCCCAATTTGTTGCCCTAGCTGCAGGATTTGTTCCTGAACTGACAATCAGTTGTAGCATGGGAGTATTGCATATATGAAGCACAGAGTCTTTGAGTGTTACACAGGCTCTGCCTTTTGCTTGACCATTCATTTAATTTGCTGTGCAGACCACATAATGTGGTTTTAGCTCTCCAGCATCTGTAGCGGCATGCCACAGATACAGCGATTTCATGTGCGTACTCGGAAGTCAGCCCACCTCAGTCAATAACTCTTGTTTGGCTTTTCTCTGTGTACCCTGTGATAACAAATCCTTAATGAATCATTTAAACTCTCTCCAAAATCATAATGATTTTGTAATTCAACTGTTTCATTTTGGTTCAAGTCATCTTTGACAGTGAAACACATTGCAATCCTTCACAGGTGGGGAAAAGGGATTCTTCACATTCCGACAAATAGTTTGAAGGTTCAGTACAAGCTATGAGACTTCACAGTGAGCTTCAGAAGTTATTCCCCTATGACACTTTGAAAAATACTGTGTTTCGTCTCAGTTACAGTTTTAGCTTTCTGTAGTGCACTGTGCTAGTGTCTCAGTACAAGCATCCCAGTTCCCTCCTGAATGAGCAAACAAGTTAATTTTCTCCAGGCACTTTAATCCTTCCAATCTTAACTAGATCCCTGAATTTAGCACACACACACACACACACACACACATGTCCCTTGCCTGTGAAGATGCAGGTGGGAAGAGTCAGAGCCTGAACAGTTTGCAGAAAGCTTCTCCAGGACAGCCAGCCTGCTTGGCCACCACTGAGCCCTTTGAAGTACCGCTCTGATAAGCAGAGCCAGACACCAGTGTGTCTGGCTGAGGTCTGGCCACACAGAAGGCAATGTACAGACATGGTCTGCCTGGCTTTGGGGAGGTGAACAGCAACCAACACCTGCCAAATCCATCAAAGCTGAGAAGCCATGCAGGATATACAGGCAGGACCATTTTCAGCCTCTGCTAAGCTCACTGTGGATGAAGAGCTTGGCATGCACCTTGGTGCCCTTGGCCACCCTACAGCACCTGTCCTAGGGTTCCGCATAAGAAGAGCTCCCACAAATTTGATATTTCAGTAGACCACCCCTCTGGTCTTTTTGGACTGGTCCAGCTGACTGCCTTCAACACCACTGAGCAGTCTCTGCGGCTGCTCCTGTCCATATCCACCCTCTGTGATTCCCCCATCTTTCACAAAGTACCTGTGGCCCTGCAGAGGCTCCAGCTGGCCCTGTTGCCAGCAGACATGCCCCACTCTGCAATAAGGCAGCATTCAATATAGAGCTACCACGAGCAACCATCACCCAGGATGGATGGAATAGGGCTCCCTGGGGCCTTGTTTTGGCCACCCTGTTTGGTAGCATTACCAGAGGTCTCAAAGGAGTGGTGAAGGTGGACAGCAGAGCCACCACAAGCAGCAGGGTGTGCTGAGCAGCACAGAGCAATCTGGCCGTCCCAGTGAGATGAGTTTGCTGAACAGCGTGAGCTGAAATGCAGAATCATGCAAGATCTGAGAACCCAAAGGTCCTGCTTCAGGGGTCCTGGAATAGCTTTACCTTGAGATGCACAGATTCTGAAAAGAAGCCTGGGTCTTATTGGAAGTCCCTGGATACAGAGAGGGAGAAGGTGGCTATTACTGGAAGTCTCTGGACATGATTTCCAACACAAAGCTTCAGGTAAAAGACTCCTGACTAGAATACTGTAAGTATGCACAGGGCAGGCACAGCAGTGGGGGAGTTGTGGCCAGCAAACTGCCCTCTCTTGCAGTACAACCACAAACTCTGTTGCTGCAGGAACTGCATTTGCCTCTGTGAATTGCTATGAAGCTCCCTGCACTGCTTGTTGCAGATGGCTCTGAGTTCCTGCTGGCCCTGCTCAGGCCATCTCGGTACCAGAAGGTGTATCACTTCATTAACTTGGTGGTGTGTCCAAAAAAGACAGCGAAGTATTATTGTAAGTACAGAGCAATGTAGCATGGTTGCCCACTTTAAAAAGCAGATGGGTCAGTGCAGTATAAGCTGCTGATCCATGTTGTCTGGAGAGAAGCATCTCAAGAAAAGGAGGTCTGGAAGTGGGAACATATTGTGCCTCTCCAGGGACAAGCTGGAGTACTGATCTGGACTGCATGGGACTCACAACTGCCCTGCCTTAGAAAATGTCTTTTTAATACCAAGAATGTAGCAACCTGGGAGGCTTAGGCAGCTGTTTTACCAGACTGTGTTGTCTTTGCATTGACAAGGAAAATATGTCAGAGTAGTTGTCTGGGAGTTTGGGAAGGTGAACATGAAACCTTTCCTAAACAAACAGAGAAGCAGAGTTGCAGACTGCTTGGATGATAAGGAAAGGGACAGATGGCTGCTCACCCGTCTTTGGGGATCCCATCAGCCGGGGAAGAGCAGAATCTGTACAAAGCACGTGGGGGAAGGCTGCTGCTGTTACATGTGGGATCATTATCGGGCTCCCAGAGCACCCATCTGTAGGCACACAGCAGGTTGTCAGCACAGAGGGGTAACCAGCTCTCAAATACTCTTCTGGTTTCTTCCTAAAACCCTGAGTCTTGGCATTACAAACTGCCACAGATGCCAAGTGTTCTGAGTGGCTGGGAAATAAAAAATGGGAAACACACCATGACAAGCTCCAACATGAGATGGAAGTGGAGCAACTTGGGTTACATCTTAGTGTTTTAAGAAATTGCTTTAGCTCTCACTCATAGCTGGATCCCTGGTGCTGGACAGCCAAGTTGCTAATTCAGCTCCTGCAGGCACCTCCAGCACTTGCACCCACATCTGATCAAGGTGTGGGAAACCTCCAAGTGTAGAAAGAGCACAGTGAATGATCCTGGGAAATGCAGGAGCCAGGGCACAGTTGGGAGGATTTCATAGAATCATAGAATCGTTAAGATTGGAAAAGACCTCTGAGATCATCTAGTCCAACTGTCAACCCAACACCACCATGCCTACTAAACCATGTCCCGAAAGTGCCACACCTACATGTTTTTTTAATACCTCCAGGAATAGTAACTCCAACACATCTCTGGGTAGCCTGTTAAACCTCATACAATTGGCCTCAGCCCATCGATCCAGCTTGTCCAGATCCCTCTGCAGAGCCTTCCTACCCTCGTGCAGATCGACACTCCCACCCAACTTGGTGTTGTCTGCAAACTTACAGAGGGTGCACTCAATCCCCTCATCCAGATCA
>VZTL01077399.1:0-38537 GCA_013400535.1 Scopus umbretta | reverse complement strand
GGGACTCTCTCAACCAGTGTCCTGAACAGGCCAAAGTCTGCCCTCCGGAAGTCCATGGTAGAGGTTTTGCTGACCGACCTCCTTACTTCACCAAGAAGCAAAAACTCTATCATATCATGCTTGCTGAGCCCAAGATGCCCTCTGACCACCACTCCTCCCACTAGTCCTTCTCTGTTTGTGAAGAGCAGGTCAAGCGAGGCACCTCCCCTGGTAGGCTCACTTACCAGCTGTGTCAGGAAGTTGTCTTCCACACACTCCAGGAACCTCCTAGACTGTTTCCTCTCTGCTGCATTGTATTTCCAGCAGATGTCCGGTAGGTTGAAGTACCCCACGAGAACAGGGGCTAGCCATCTTGAGACTTCTGCCAGCTGCTTGTAGAATGCTTCATCTACCTCTTCATCCTGGTTGGGTGGTCTGTAACAGACTCCCAGCAGGACGTCTGCCTTGTTTGCCTTCCCCCTCATCCTTACCCCTAAGCACTGCACCCCATCATCCCGATTGAGCTCTATACAATCGAAGCACTCCCTAACATACATTGCCAATTTCCCCACAACATGGGGATGGGATCAAGTTGCCTCCACTATGGTAAATTTGGCATCACAGGTGTCACAAGGAGAGGCAGGAATGTGCCTCTGCACACCATCCCATTGACCCTGGCAGCATATTTTTGCCTTTGCCTTATGGTCTTGAGGTTATTCCTGATCTGTCTGCTTTCTGTAGCACCATGGCCCCAGACCCTGCTGCCTCCGCACAAGCTCAGCCTCTGCTTGGTCTGCAGCAAGTGGCTGGGTCATTCAAGGTATACACTTTGGGGACAGATGCTGCTGCTGTCCTGTAGGTTTCTGGTGTTACCTGGGACCTCTGATCTCAGGCTGGACCCCCTGTTCCCAGAGGAAGGGGCGGAAGAGGAACAATGTGAAACCAGTTCCCACATCTCTGGCTTAGGATGGTTCTCCTTATCTCCATGGATAAGAATGAAAATTGTCCATGATGCCAGACCCCTGCTCCAGACTAAGAGCCATGGTTGGAGGAAACTCTCCAGGCCAGAAGAGTGCTCTTTGGAGTGAGGAAGGGAGAGTGGACTGCTTTGAACTGAGAGGTCTGGTGGAAGAGTTGCACAAGAACTGTCACACAAGGACAAAACCATTCTCAAGGGGGATTAGGAAGTATCTAAAGGTGGAGAAGGGATGAAAGTGGGATGGTGAGGGATAGAGCAAGAAAGGCTGTGACTTTTTTGCCACTTTTAATTACACAGTCATGTTCTGTTCCCATTCAGGCTCTATGGAATGTGTGGGTTGGGCTCACTCTAGGGACTGTGTAACAAAGCAGTATCCCTCATTCCCTGGGAAGACCAGGAAAGCTTTACTGAACAAAATGAGGGATTGCATGAGAAGAATGTGCACTTTTATAGGGTTTGTTTCCTATCCTCGCATTTCCTCCAGAATTTAGAGCTGAGCTTAGTTATGCTTTCTCATTTCCAGGGTCTGCAGTGGGAGGTCCTTAGAGTCAGGTTTGCAGAAGTGCTGAGCACTCAAAACAGAAGCTAACAGGAGCTATGCTTTGAACAGATGAAATGTAAAGAAATGCTAGAGTCTGCAGAAAATCAAGTGCCTGGGCCTGCTGCATGGGATGGTATGAAAGCATCCAAACTCAGACTTTTTCATACTGGCGCTCATCTTTCTGCCTCAATTCTCAAGGGAGAAAGTGCAAGGTCATTACATAGGTGTTTTGTGGAAATAAATTTGTTAGCACTTGAGAAGCATTCATAGACCCTGATGAAAGCACCAGAGAAACACCCAAGAGGAAATGAATAATTTTCTAGTCAACAGAGGGTTTGGATGGTGTGCAGCAAACAAAGCCTGAGGCACACACTGAATGGAGAGGATTAAGAGAAATATTGAATGACTACCCAGGCATGGAATGAGTTAGGGATTCTGTGGAAAAACTAGTATATGATCATGTAATTAAAGACTGCATTGTAATGATCCTGCTTAAGAGGCTGGAGCTCAGGACAGCCTTAATTTTCATGCTTCCAACATTTGAAGCATTTGACTTTGAATGTCAGTGTACTTTTAGAGTAGATTTCTAAATGCAATTCCACAAGTAAAGAGGAAGAAAACCTCAGTGGTTAGGCCATAGGGAGCTGACTGACTCTGCTATTTTGCAGAGGTAAACACGATATCTAGCATTTACTCTTATTTAAGAAAGCAAAGCAGAGGAGGCAAGATACATTAGAGTGATTTCCAGCTATGGAAAGCTGAGAGTTGCTGATGGCTCCTAAATTAGCTTGAAAGAGATTGTTTAGCTTCAAGAGATGTTCACTGTTTAAGCATTTTGTGGTCAGAAAATATGCACATCTATAAATGAGAGTATTTCATCGCAAATATGAATTTGTCATGGTTTAGCCATGTACTTGCAATTTTGTATGTGAAAAGAATTGTATTGTCTGTGCACATTGTGAGTGTAAAAGCATGAAATTGCAGTGGGAGGCACATTATTAGACACTAGAGCAAGGCTTATGTCCATTAGTGAGGGAGACAAGAGAGAACAGTTCCCAGGAATGGGGGAGGGAGATGGGTACACAGGGGTAAGGGGATCTGCAGAGCTGGCAAAACACTCCCAACAAATGGAAAAAAGTCTAAAAAGAGGCAAGACATGAACAGTCATGGAATTTGTGCTGAAATTGACAAAATTAGCCAAATTTAATTCAGTATCTCATTTTGGAAATGCTAGAATATTTTGTTTGGATATGTCTTATCTCTTTATTTTGAAAGACTTTTTTGACTTCATATGGTACCAAGAAAAAAACTTTCAGAGCTAAACTGCCCCATATTAGTGTTTAATGTCTTCCAGCCTTGTTTAATGTCTTTATCAATGATCTGGATGAGGGGATTGAATGCACCCTCTGTAAGTTTGCAGATGACACCAAGCTGGGTGGGACTGTCGATCTACTTGAGGGCAGGAAGGCTCTGCAGAGGGATCTGGACAGGCTCGATCCATGGGCTGAGGCCAATTGTATGAGGTTTAACAAGGTCAAGTGCCGGGTCCTGCACTTGGGTCACAACAACCCCATGCAATGCTACAGGCTTGGGGAAGAGTGGCTGCAAAGCTGCCTGGCAGAAAAGGACCTGGGGGTGCTGGTTGACAGCAGGCTGAACAGGAGCCAGCAGTGTGCCCAGGTGGCTAAGGCGGCCAACGGCATCCTGGCTTGTATCAGCAATAGTGTGGCTAGCAGGAGTAGGGCAGTGATCGTGCCCCTGTACTCGGCACTGATGAGGCCGCACCTCAAATACTGTGTTCAGTTTTGGGCCCCTCACTACAAGAAGGACATTGAGGTGCTGCAGCGTGTCCAGAGGAGCGCAACATAGTTGGTGAAGGGCCTGGAGAACAAGCCTTATGAGGAGTGGCTGAGGGAACTGGGGTTGTTTAGTTTGGAGAAGAGGAGGCTGAGGGGAGACCTTATTGCTCTCTACAACTTCCTGAAAGGAGGCTGTAGTGAGGAGGGTGTTGGTCTCTTTGCCCAAGTAACTTGCGATAGGACGAGAAGTAACGGCCTCAAGTTGCACTAGGGGAGGTTTAGATTAGATATTAGGAAAAATGTTTTTACTGAAAGAGTGGTGAGGCATTGGAATAGGCTGCCTAGAGAGGTGGTGGAGACACCATCCCTGGAGGTGTTCAGAAAACGTCTGGATGTGACACTCCAGGACATGGTTTAATAGACGTTGTGTTGCTGGGTTGATGGTTGGACTAGATGATCTCAGAGGTCTTTTCCAATCTTAATAATTCTATGATTCTATGATTATACAAGAAATTTGGATACAATAGCTGGAGTAAGACTGAGGTACCACTGACACAAGAAACAAGAGCAGTCAGTCATGCTGCCACAGAAACGGGGCCATGCTCAAGGCATGAAGCATTGGGTAACACCAGGTTGGGGCTGTCCTGTGTCCTCACTGCTCCACTGTCCACAGGCTGATGAGCGCTGTAGGATGAGCTCCAGAAAAATGTTTCTCTGCTCTTCTGGATCACTCAGGAAGAGGAGGAGACCTTAAGAGGGGAATGAAGTGCAGAGGGAGCCTGCTCCCCTCAGCATGACCTGCAGGAGCTGGGTCAGGCCCTACATCTCTGTCATACCCCAGGCACATTCCCACCAGCCATGGTGGTGCTTGCTGCATGGGGATGTGCAAAGATCAGGATGCAGGTAGCTGAAATATCGCTGCCAGATCAGGGAATAGCTCCCCAGACTCCATCACCCTCCAAAAAGACTGCAGCAATGCAGACTCTGACAGATTTTGTTCATTAAACCCACATTACTGTTCTCTGAGGAGCCTGACCTTTATTCCTCAAATCAAATGTCAAAGATGTTTAGCAAGATACCAAACTCGTTGACCTGCAGAGAGTTACTGCTCTGCGTGAGGTGGCAGGACAAGTGCTGGAGGACATGGACATCATCTCCATGGGGTGCTCAGTCCGGCTCACTGGCCTCCTATGCAATGCCTACCAGCCACCACCACCTGTGTCTGCAGGGAAAGGGCTTTCTTCAGACGGAGAAGGGTGGACACAGTTATCCCTGAAGAGCTGAGAGTGTGACAAGATACCCTGGAAGATTGGGGCACAGCCACATGGTCCATAAAGTCATCCATCTCACCAAGCCTCTACTTTATGCTCCCAGTGTTTTAATTTGAGCCCTATTGCAGTGGGAGCTGGCAGTGGCCTTGGAAGAAACCACATCTCTGAAGATGTGCTGGGACAGGGCTGTTTTAGCAGACCTGGATAAGCAGCTGCCAGGGGAAAGATGTCTCACCCAGGAGGCACAGTCACTACACAACCCCAGGCAGAAAAGCACTGGAGAAGGTCACGAGATCCCAGACAGCTCACATCCTTGCCCTGCTCCCTGTACAAACCTGGATGTCTTCCCTGCAGAGCTGTCCCTCTGAGAAGGTGACATTCCTGTTAGGCTTTCGGCTGAAAGTGCCCACATTTTTATTTCTCTCACAGTAAGTCCAAAGATTCCAAGCCCAGCAGATGACTCCACAGACAGGGTCTAGAGTTACCAGCTTTATTTGCTGTTGAAATGCTGTTTTGACAGGAAATTTCTACCTGGACTGAGCACCAAGATGACAGCTCTTTTTTGAGGTGGATTCTCTCCTTTCTGAGAATGCCAACACCACCCTGGCTGGGATAGAGTAAGCATAGCCATGCCATGGGAGACTGAACAGGAACCACAACTGGCATCTCTCCTCGGGTGAGATGCTCTGTACCCCAGCACATCCCCATGGACCTCTTGCTTTGTTTACTTTCTGCAGGCTCTGCAGGATCATACCCTGGCACTTGGTCCAGGCTGCATTCAGCACTCAGCAGAGCTCAATCATGCTGACTTCCCCTTGCTAGTAAAGAAGTAAGTTTGAAAACTCAATGAAATGAAGAATTAATCCTTGATCTTCCTGAAGTGGAGAGCATCACCCTGAAAGTCTTCTGGAGGCACTTTCCTGCCTTGTTACCTTTATATCTGGCCTCTGCGCACTCTCACTCACAGGTGGCCAAGGTGGAGCTATCACCTGGGGCATAGGGACTGCTTTCTGCAAGTCTCCATGAGTTAACCAAATGAAAGCAAAGCCCAGCTGCTGTTCTTACACAGTCACGTCTGGAAGATCGTGGAATGATTAAGCACCTTTTCTAATCTGACAATATTCACTATGTAACATACAGGAAACAAAGGGGGAGAAAACAGCTCAGTTTCAAGCCCTGCCTCCTTCCAGCACCCGTCATGCTCCTCCTCCCAGTGATGCCTGATATGGGATGCCTCATCCTCTCGATCTGCACTGTTCTAATCACATTCCTTTTATGTAAGGTTTATACATTTACAGCCTTAACTCCAGGCTGAACAAAGTTTTTTCTATAGGAGTATACTTGTCAGTCCATCTGTCATAGTAACAATTCCCCATCTCCTGGCTGTCAGAGAGCCTCAATAAGCTGTGCACTTGCAGATTTATGTGTGGGTAATAACAAAGTAACATGGCACAGACTGCAAAATGTAATCTCCTGCAGAAAAGCACAATGTGACCTATTCCATCTCCCTACCTGTTAGTAATGTTTATACACTGACTGTCACCATATTGTCTCAGCAGAAAGGGTCCAGAAAAGTCACTGATATGTTGAAATTTGCACTGAGTCCTGCATAAGCCCTTGTATTTTTTCTCCCTGTTCATCCCTCAGACTGACAGGCCACTAGTGCATCCCAGGAGTGAAGGCCAACAGCATCCTGGGCTGTACTAACAGAACTATGGCCAGCAAATCACGGGAAGTGGTTATTGCTTGTACTTGGTACTTATTAGACCACATCTAGAATTCTGTAGAATACTGTAGAAAAAATATGTAGATGTGGCACTTTGGGACATGGTTAGTAGGCACGGAGGTGTTGAGTTGCCAGTTGGACTAGATGATCTCAGAGGTCTTTTCCAACCTTTCCAGAGTGTCACCAAGATGGTGATGGGACTCAAGCACTTACCGTTGTGAGGAGAGGGTGTGGGAATGGGGTTTGTTCAGCCTGAAGAAGGGAAGGCTTTGGGGTCATGTCCTATCAGTTTGCCAGTGCCTTTGTTCTCAAAGACATCAGGAAGACAGAGATTTTCTGGGGTGACTGACTGTGTCAGACAGACCATCTCAGCCTGCTTAGCTGCATGGTGGGATCAACACAGGCCTGTAGAAGTCAGGCACATGCCAGGGGCTTCTTCGATTTCCACAGATTGAAAACAGAACGCTGCTACAATTTGCTTCTTATGCATGCATCCAAGATGGCTGTTGTACAGCAGTGAAAAAACTGCATGGAAATGTGACCAAGGCAACATATGTGATTCAGGCATGACAGTATCTTCATATCAAAACATACCAGCATATGATCCTAGTAAAAGTGCAGACATTAAGTAGTGGCTCTGCCAAAGGTACTAATCCAGTCCAGTTGCTGTTCTGAAGAGCAGCCCCAGCGTCCAAAGGAAAATGGACGGCAAGCTCCTTGGAGTTGCAGCAAAAGAAGCAAAAAAAGCCAGCTTCTTTCTTTCTTGCAGCTTCAAAGCATAGCCAATCATACTGAGGAGAGATAGGATCCCAAAGGAAGATTACAGTTTAATGGGGAGCTGCTAGGTGTACAATTTGAGCACGTACAATTGTGAGAAAGCTCACAGCTGGAAGACTGCAAGAATGTGGTTGCAGCAGCAAAAAACCATCCTGCAGTTTCCTACACTATTGCATGTTCACATGGAAATGACCTTTCTCCTCAGTGAGATGTGCCTGTATGAGACCCAAATTCCAACAGTTCCAGTTCCCTGCTGCCCGGACACGAGTGTTGAGAAAGCACAGGAAACAGGAAAACTGGGATGAACTGGACTGAGACAACATCCCACACTGCATACATACCCAGATGGAGCAATATTACCCAGCAGGGAGCTCTCATATGGCATGGTTTGTGTGACTGCACACATACCTGGAGAATTGCTGGGAAGCTCAGCCTTTACTGGCTGGAGCCCAAGGCTTTGTGGGCTGCCTCTGCTTTCTGCTTGCAGGATCCTGTCATGCAGCAGTTCCTTCTGACTGATGATCACAGCATTTTGGTTTTCTTTGCAGAAAATGTGGTTGGGAGTTTTATTTATTTACTGTGCATTGAGAAGAGTCTTGGTCTTGTCACTGGTTTACAAGCTATCAGGCAGTATTTGCCAAACACGCATCCTTAGATTAGACCCTTACTAGTGCTTTCTCAGCAGAGAAGAGGAGGTCTGGTTCCTCTCCGGTGCTAACAGGAGGAACCAAACAGCAGGTAGGGTGAGAGCTCAGCTCCAGAGCAGCTCAGCTGCAAGCCTTCATCATACCTGGTTATGTGAAAACATAGTAAGGCAAAATACTGTTCCCCACTGGTACACTCCAAGCCCTGATACCGTGGCACAAGTCTGATTAAAGCATTTACATTCAAATGGGTTTGAAACAAAACTCGGGTTTGGGATGTCTCTTTTTAAGCTAGAGTGTTCTTGTGTTTTTCGATATATGTGTCTGCCTGCTGAGGAAAATGTATGTTTTCTGTCAAAAATCATGACCCTAACATCTCTACATGGATATGTTTCCACACTGCATCTTAAGGCTGTGGCTGGTTCCTTCCTCTGCCATCTAGAAAACTCCCCAATGACTTCAATCTCCCTCCTTCCTATGACAGGGAATATATTACATCTCAATGGCCCCAACCAACCAGGGACAAAGGCGGTGAAAGGAGACCAAGAGCATGAGGCAGCACAAGGGACAGCCCTCTGTCTATACTCCTTTAAGATTTTCATGGTGTAAATGGCTGATGATCCAGACCTAGTGTGTGATCAGAGCCCAGAGAGTGCCCCTTCACTTCTATTTCCAGATGAGACACAAGATCCCCACAGAGAAGAGCACAGATGAGTGATGGGAGCACAACCCTGTGGATCCCCTGCCAATGTCTGCACTGTCAGATTTGATGGGACAGGCACTCCAGGAAAAAGAGACAAAGAAAAGCAGGGGCTGAGCTAACATCATGCATCAGGAATAATTCTAGCATTGAATGCTGCTAATCCCCAAAAAGGCTAAAGCTGGAACAGGGGTTAAGAGAAAGGAAGAAACAAACACCTCAGCTCTTTGGTTGATTTCCCAACAGGTCCTATAGATGCATGCTCAATTTTAGTGCATTAGAGGAAGTGGTAGTGAATGTACACTCTTCAGATAAAGTCTGTCTTGATAAAGAAGTGAACAAATACCATTATCTGGGGAATAAATCTCCTACATATTCTGCAAAAGACAATCTTTTCCTCTCCCTTGGCCAATGAGTTTCACCATCCCTTGCCGTGCATGGCTCATCGTTTCCTCTCAGCACCTTAAGCAAAAGGTCTGTAGGCAGAGGAGTGTGATTGCTCCTGGTGGCAAGACCTGTGCCCATCCCTTATAGGGCTGAGCTGAGATGCCCAGGAGTGGGTAATCTTCCACTGTGGATCTGCTGGTGGTGGTGGGATCAATAGATCCTGGCTGTAACCACTAGCTTTTCCAGTAGGAAGGTGGAGATTGCCAAGGACCACAATTCTGAATCGCTCAGCAGGTGAAACAGATGCCAAATGTGACAAGAGTAGTGGCATTAAATGCTTGTTATGTCCAGCAGAACTCTGAACTGAGGTTCCAGCCGAACTCACGAAGCTCAGACTGTGTAACATTGTGCAAGATATTCCTCCAGTTCTTGCCTTCTGCTCACCTCTTCTTTCCAGGAAACAGTCATGAGAGGGCAGGAATTGGCTACTTCTCAAGACAAGTTAAACCCTCACTTTTAAAAAATTGCACCTTAATTCTAGCCTTTCTATAACTCTCTCTTCACAACCCTGGACACTAAATTAGTCCTTTTTCTGTGCAACTGAAGAGCCCTGTACTGCCAAAAACCTCCCTCCTGTGCAGATATTTACGAACCTCTACCAGGTCACTGTCTAATGCCCTTCTTGATAAAGAAAACAGATGTGTTCGGTGTTTTGCTTTAAGGCAGGTTTTCAGGAAACATTGCTTTTTAATAAGTATGCTTTGCTGTTGGTGGTGACCCCCCAGACAAAATTTGAGATGCTGATTACATATGGACATTAAAAATCCTACCAGTTATCTTACAAGGCCCAGAGTTGTTGTCCTCAAAATCTCATCCCAACTCCACTGAGGGTGATCTGTTTATTTTTATGTAGCTTTTCCCTGAATTTTCATAGATGGATACATTCATTCCTGTTGTGTAATGTTGATTCCCTGAAATCTTTACGCTCCAAAACCCCACTGCTCATTGCCCCATTCACACTTAATCAAGCAAGTAACCCATTGTGGGCAATGTCCCACCTAGGCCACAGAAGATTTCTGTATCCAGGAACAGCATCAAAGACCCATGAGCAGCAGTGAGTAGGAGTTTGCTGGGCTGAAAAATGAAGGTTCCATCTGACTATGCACGGTCTCATGTCCCTCCTTCATTTTGGAAGAGAGGAGTTGTGGAAGCTAGCCCCATCCCTCACACAGTATGCAAACACCATGCAAGGGGGAAGGGAGCTATATTTCCATGCCTCTGTTGACTATGTTGTTTGTCAAACAGGCAAACCTTCATGTTCTTCTTCTTCCTGCTCCTCCTTGCTGCTCAGCCTCACTTGGTGATGACAGGCATCACGCAGCGAAGAGGACAGAAGGAACTACTCTGATATGACCTTTCCACCCGAGAGCAGACTAACCATCCAGCAATGTGACAGCCAATCAATAAGCTTGATTAATTAACTCCTAATAAGTTAATCTGAGCACTGAAACAGAAAGAAGGCTTCCTGGTGAAAGCAGCCCTCTGACGCCTTGCAGGCAGGGGAAGGAAATCGATTCCCTGCCTGCCCCATTTATCACAGTGAAACAAAGAGTTTCATTGAATAACAGTGTTGGATGGATGAATTGTCACTGTGTCATTGGATGGAGAGGTGTGGGGGCCTGCGCTCATGCTGCTGAAGGGTCCTGGAGCACCTCTCCCCTGAGTGAATGATGAAGTGATATATAAAAAGAAAGATGTAAAAAATCACACAGGAAAGAAACTTTGAATAACAGTGCAGAGGAGCCTCCTTCCATGAGGGACTCCAGGCACCACAAGCAATACCCTGAACATGGTCAGTACTCACATGCCCCTCTTCACTCATCTTGTTAGACCTGTAGTTTCTGAAATTGGAGGAGAATTGGATTACTGCAGACTGCTTTGTCTGCTGTCTGAGAGGAAACCTTGAAGATCCAGCAGAGCTCAACTTTCTGAGAAGTGCTGGCAGACAAGATCTGTCAGAGATGCAGAGCCCACTGGAGGTGCTTCGGCAGGGAAACCTGTGTCTTCTCAGCTGCCAATTCCCTGACGTGAGCAAGTACTGAGCAGGCAGGACGTCCTGAGTGCAAGGAAATGATGCCCATGAATCTGATTTCATGGTACCATTGTCATGTCCTGGGACTTGCAGGAGACCCTGCCAACACCCTGCACATCCCATGTGCCCTTGCTGTCTTTGGTGTGAGGAGAGTGGAGTGACTTTTCTTGTGAATGGGGCCATCCTATGCACTGCATGTATATCTAGAGGGCCTGGACACATGTTGATCAGGTTCCCATTCAGCTTTGCAGACTGACACCCAGGATTCAGGGCTTATGGGAACCTGTGTCCTCTTTTCATTGTTCAGTTATCTCCTGTCAGAGCTGAAAGGGAAGACCATACATTTCCACTTCACTATCCAAACAAGCTCAATGGGACACTTCTAGCAATTTTTGACAGGGCAGTGTGGGCACAGAATGCGTTAGATCCCCTGAATGCATTCCTGTCTCTTCACTAGCACGGCCCCCACTCTGCAGCAGACAGCAGCAGGGCATGAAGTAGCAGGGATCTCTGCGACCTCTAAGCTGATTGCTCTTCCTTGGATGAAAGCACATTTCCCCCTGCTGTCATTGACCTTTCTTTCTTGATTCCAGTATTTCCCTCTTCTTCCTGACCTTTCTTCTCCAGCTGTCTGATTGGCTTCCCTGCACTCCCTTCTGCTCCTCCCCAGGAGCCATTCTGTCTGATTTTGACTCAGATGCCTCTTCTGTCATCCTCAGACTCCACTGTCCCACACCAGGGACAAAACAGACCCCTGGCAGCCTGCTTGTCCTCCCACACCTCTTAATTTTATTCACAGTCCTGGCTTGACCAGAAGAGCTAGTCAAGAATCTTTATCCTCTTCTTTGTCCCTGGTGCTGTGCTCTCCTCATTGAGCATCACATTGTTGTTCAGTCCTATCCCCTCCCCTGCCAGAGTATGACTCTGGGCTCATCAATACATTCAATTTCTGTGGCTTCAACAAGGTGCTCTATTTTGGCTGAGTTGTCCAGGTATATGCTCTGTAGCTAATACATGGTAAACAGCTTCACAGAGCCTTCTTCTTTTCCTAGGAGATATTGACAAAATGCAACACTAGCTTCCCTCTCCCATCACTTTCCTTCCTCCTTCTGCAGAGCCTTCTTCCAGGTCTGCCCTCTGCTAGCTCTCTTCTACTTTATTCACTGCTCCCACAGTTATTCCTTTGGAGGATTTTACATTCCTTTGTGAAGTTCCTCATGGCTCTAGTCCTAGTTCCTTCTTTTCTCCCTCTGCACCTTATTTGCAACCACACACGCAGTGGAGTCACATATCCAGCTCTGAACAGCTTCCTTTCCTCTCAAGCAGAAGTTTATCTTGTGTCTTTAATGTCTTCTAATGGATAACTAGGCATCACTCAAGCTGATTATCACCTTCAAACTCATCTTAAAACTATTCTTTGCCATGACACCTGCCTGGGCAGAATGGACTGCCCCAGGAGGTGCCTGTTTCTCCCACTCCTTATATGCAGGAGATTAAATTAGACAGCTCCTTTTCAGAGGGCTGGGGTTCATGGAGATGAATCCTAGTCCCCATATGCACACAGAAAGTTAATGTGCTGTGACTAATGCACTGTATATTCGTAGCCTGGCACCTTGCATGCCAGCTTCCTTTGTAGATCTTTGACAAAATCCAATGTTTTGTAATTGCAATGTGAAATGCAGGCTTTAGAGTACAGCGTAAAGTCTGAATTGCTCTAGTGAGCACTGCAGCATCCAGACTAAGAATGTGCTTTTACAAACAGCACAGTTTGATCTAGCCATTACAACAATAATCTTTTAGTAATTCACCACTTCTGTGAGTTGGTGAATGGCTGGTAAATTTGCCAAACCCCTTCAGGCATGGTTTTGTCACTAACATTCAAAGTATTTAACTATGTCCACTATGTCTTGGGTTGCTAGTTGAATTAACTTTCTTTTTTACTTACATAACTTGCACTTCTTAATTAGGATTGTCACAGATAGCCACCAAGGCAAGTACAGAGAGGCTTTGTGGTTGAATAATCATTCAAATTAAACTGCTTTGTAAATACCAGGATGATTTAAAAACAAAGTTTGAATACCCAAATTCTTGTGCAGAATGTCAAATTTCTACGAACAGGAGTGAACCACACTCAGGGCTTTGTCTTATAAATTTATTCAGGAACAATTTTTTTTCCTATGTTATGTCAATACAGCATGCCTTACTGCTTACAGAGAATATCTGTGAAGGACTCATGAAGATGGGCTCATCAGAAGCTCCCTTTCAAAGTGAATAAATAAATATCCAAGCAAGCCCTTACCCATTATTCACTCAGCTTTCCACACTCCAACAGAAGGAAAGGCATAGAAAAGGCTTCAACATGCCATCTAAGAGGGCCAGAGATCCTTTGGATCCCTCTCTCCAGGCTGGTAACTCTGCAGCATCTCCATGTGTGTTCAGGCACAGAGACCAAATGCTGCTTGTTCAGTGCTTTTGATTTGATACTCCACCTTCCTCACAATTTCATTGTATTTCAACTTTTAGCAATAAAAATATCTTCCTGACATGCTCAGTTACCCTCTCTTCAGCACCAACAATAACAAACGCTGGTCACTGTTCCATTGAATAAAAACTAGACATAATGCAAATGACTTCAGTGTTGTCATGTGAAGGAAAGAAGACACTCCAGTCACACATTTACAACCTGGCTGAGCTGGCCAGTCCATACTGTGTTTGTGAGCCTACAAGAGGTGGTGTGAGTGCCCTGTGTCTCTGGCTAAGCCAGTCCCTCACTGAGTGGACAGCTGCGTAAGGACAGGTCACACCAGAGTAAGCAGATTATGGGGATGTGCCATCCAGTCAGTGCAATAACTGGTATTACATGCATCCATAAAAATTGTTCCTATAGCCCTTAAACAACAGGCTGGAAAACATAAAAATAGTCCAGATTCTGGAGACACTATTGTCTCCATGGATTTAATAGGACTCCAGACACTCTTCCTTCATTAAAGTGTCTCAGGGGATAGATTAAGTGTCCACACTGTGTTTTCTGGTCTCTGGGTACCTGCTCTAGAAATAACTTTTGGCCAGTTATCTTCACGTCTCATCAGTATCACATTAATCTAAACATAATGGGTGGTTTGTGTGCAGTGTCTGCACACCATAAACAGACACTTGATGATCAAAACCAAGACCCTTCTGCCTTAACTGCATTAAATATGATCATTTCACTACTTATTTTTCTATTAAACAAAGTGGCAACGCATATAGATCTAATGAGCCACCATCCAAAAGCCCAGCATTGCCATTAATGGTTTCAGGGAACATCAGCTCGAAGGACGCTTAACCTTCAGGAGAGGCCGTTTCATGCTCCATGTTGCATACACACAAGCTCACACTCGCCAGGCATGGAGACCATGGTGGCTGCTGTGTGACATGCAGGCAGGTTTCCAAATGCTTCCCTGTATCAGCCCTGTCTAGCTGTTCCTGTCACCTCATCCACAGGCAGAAACCCCTGGGTCTTGTAAAGGATAGTTCAAGCTTCCAAAGCCAAGGTAGCATGCTGGGGGCATGAGGACCAAAATATAAGTTACTCTCTTTCTCCTTGAAGTTTTTAGGGGCTAAACATGTGACTGAGCCATCTGACATATCTGAGATGTGTGTGACCATCCACTCTGAGCATTTTGATGCATAAACAAAGGCAATTCCCAGGAAGCAGTTCATCTCAGCTAGAAATGTGTTGTGCATAGCAAATGGTTTGACTCAAGTCTTTGGTTCATTAGAAATTTAATAAAGAAATGTAATTTTTCCAGGTACTTCTTGATTTCCATCTCCTTTATATCCATATGTGCATGAAGCATTTGAAAATAAACATCACAATAACTTCCTTTCTCTTTCCAGCTTTTGGAGGAAAAGTTTGTTTGGGTTATAATTTTATGCATATGCCTGTCTCTTTGCTCCTGCACTTCTCCACAGGTCCATGCATGTTTGTGTTTGTACACAGAAATAATATACAGAGGAAAAATACAGTTCAAGAAATGAACTTTGTAGTTGGATTTGGAGAGGGCCAAGCCTGTAGCCACACTTCTCTACTGGGGTAGGGAGATACCCAGCCTGTGGCCAGACTCTCTGGTTTTCTTTTCACTGCATAATCACAGCAGCGGTAGCAACTGTCATCCTCATCCCACTGTGTATTTTAATGTTTGCTTTTCTTTTTCTTAGTGTCCCACAGAGGCAATTAAATAGAGCAGGGAATTAAGCAGGGGTTGCAGCATGTCTGCAATTCCGTGAGGGCATTTTTAATGATGATTTCCTGGCTGAGGTCTTTGTTGGGTCTAAGCTCATCACTGCATTTGGTGGAGACTCCTCCATATGTCCTTGGCAAGGCACAGCCATGTCCCATCCTCCCGGTCAGTGGGACTAACACTAAGTACTGTCTCTGTGTCACATTTTCTCTGAGATGCTTTGCAAGCCTCAGAGCTATGGTTATATGCAAACCAGTGATATGGAGAGAGATTGAATGGAAATTTGTGAGTTACTGCCAGGGGCAACACTGTGGCCTTAGGGTATGGAGAGCTTGCATCCTTCATGCAAGGGCAAGGTGGGCTGAAATATTTGGCACATATCTCCATTACACAGAAGTCAGAAAGTTGCCCATTCTTCAGTTGTCCATTCTGTTTTCAGCAATGCTGCTCCCTGCTGGGCTCAAGGTTGAGCAGACCTGCTTGATCCCTCAGTCCCATCCCTTGGTGTCCAACACCCTCACTGTGCTCCTTTGTGTACCTCAAGCACAGCATTTACTTCAAGACAAGCCTTGAGTGGATGATGCATAACAGCCACACCAACATGCAGAAGCTCCAAGGTTCTCCTGACAGCAGTGCTCTTGCAGCATCACCGTCCTTCCCCCAGCTGTGGTGTTTTGTGCTAGTCTAGCATTTCTTGTTGGCTTCTGATAAGCCCTACCAGCCACACTGATGAGCCCCAATACACTACTCCCAGCCACTTTTACTTGAACCTGTGCTAAATATTCCAGTTCACTTTAATTGAGACTAATGGACCTGTAAGTACAGGTCTGTTAGCAATATGTCACAGTATGCCTGCCATATGTTTCATATTGCCATCCTGAGGGGCCTCTTCTCACCCACTTACTACAGCTCTGACTGGAAACATTTTGCTGAAACCACCAGCTTCCGCATAAAGCCTACAGTGCAAGAAGCAGGTTGACAGACAGACAAGCCATGGGGTCCATAGTTATATTTCCAGCCAGATTTGGGGCTCTGGAAGTGCTCTGCTAGTGCACAGGTAGCATAGAACTTGCCAAGGTGTCTTGTCTTCCCTTTCTCAGCATGTGCAGGGCGAAGGAAGCCAGTAACCAGGATGGGGGGGGATCAGGGATGGTTTGTTGGTTCTATGGACTGTAAATTCTCAGGATATTTCTTCTTCCACAGAAAAAAAAAAAAAATCTAAGCTTCTCCAGAATGCTTCATTTTTACGAAAATCTTTTGGCCCAAATCTGAACGTGCTTGGCCCAGTATTTTTAGCAATGGAAATGTTTTCTGGTGGGGTGGGAGCTCCCAGACATCAGCCTCCCTCTTCCCACACACAGTACACATTGGCCAGTTCAGACTGCCCCTTTCCCTGTGCTGGTGAGATACACAAAGGTTCAGCACAGCACAGCCACTGTGGCTGCAAGACAGGTACAAGGTTGAACCTTTGCAGCCATCAGTGCCAGAAGGAAGCCACCTTGCTTCAGAAGCTGAGTATTTCCAAGTGTTGTTTCAGGCTCCCAGGCTCTCTTTGTCTCTCTTCCCCAGGTGTCTTTTGCCTTTAGGTTTTTACAATTTCTATTTTCTTTACTGTAAGCAATCAATTGTTCCTTGCCGCTATTGCTCTCAGCAGCCTTGACTGCTCTTAAGTCCAAATTCCTCAGACAACCATGTGCACAGAGCCAGAAACATCCCAGGAGAGTGCTGCAGCCATATCTGTCTGGACTCTGCCTGATGCAGCTGCAATGAAACCTTCATAACAAACAAGGACTGCTTTTACTCCTTTCTTATGACAGGTCCAGCTCTAGAAGCCTGATCTAGAAGCATCTCAGCTGAGGGACAGGAGAGTTGTCCCCATGGTATGTGTGACAGCATCATTTCCCTCATGTAACCTGGTGTGTGCTGGAGGGGAGCAACTACCCCGAGGGAACATGGGATTACAGAAAGTGAAGATTTCAGTCTGCTGGCAGGAAAACGACAGCATCAATGGGCAGTCCTGGAACTGGTGATTTTGCATTTTGGTTGATGTGCTTCTGTTAAAAATTTAGGCATTCCACAAAGTAAAAAGAAAATAGTACCATTTTAGTAATAAAAATCTGGGCCAGCCCCATGCCTCAATGTGCCCCAAGGGAGCGTCATTCTTCATTCAAGGCAAGGCTGCCACCTTGTCCTGGTTTCAACTGGGATAGAGTTAATTTTCTTCCTAGTAGCTGCTATAGTGCTGTGTTTTGGATTTAGTATAAGAATAATGCTCATAACACACTGATGTTTTTAGTTGTTGCTAAGTAGTGTTTATACTAGTCAAGGACTTTTCAGCTTCCCATGCTCTGCCAGGGGCACAAGAAGCTGGGAGGGGGCACAGGCAGGACAGCTGACCCAACCTGGCCACAGGGCTATTCCATACCACCTGACGTCACACTCAGTATAGAAACTGGGGGAGTTGGCTGGGGGGGCAGCAATCGCTGCTCGGGGACGGGCTGGGCATCTGTCAGTGGGTGGTGAGCAATTGCATTGTGCATCACTTGTTCTGTATATTCTTTTATCATTTTTTTTTCTTCCTCTGCTGTCCTATTAAACTGCCTTTATCTCAACCCACAGGTTTTACTTTTTTTCCTGATATTCTTCCCCATCCCACCCAGCGGGGCGGGAGGGTGAGCAAGTGTCTGTGTGGTGCTTAATTGCTGACTGGGGCTAACAATTTGTTCAAGAAGTGGTGTGTGCAGTCTGGACCATCAGTCCAGGCTTCCCTACTCTGGAGCAGGTTTGAAGATAGCAGGCCTCCAAAGAGAGCACCATAGCAATAGACCACCTTGCTGCATAGCTCCTTCACACTTCATTTCACTCCGGAAAGATGGTCTATTCCTTGAATGCCACCAGATAGTTCATTCCTTGAAATATGTTAATTAGTGCTGATTGGTTTATTATCTTGCTGCCAAGAATCCATAATTTTCCTAGGAAAGGCGATGCCAGACAGATGCTTCTTAATCTGAGACCTGCAAGGCTTAACTCTTCATGCTCTGCAGTGTGTGAATGCTGCCTGGAGCCAGGGCTGGCTCTGTGGAATCACTGGCAACAGGTTATACCTGCAAATCATCAGCACCTGAATTCAGGGTATGAAAGACAACTCTGGTAACTTCCCTGAAGAGCCATGTCCTGCTCTATTTTTTTTTTCTTCAAGGATGTGTACATCTAAAATTGAGTGCTGTGCAAACACTTATTTTTTAAAAGACCCATGAGTACCTACATTCATTGGCTGCATTTCCAGAAACACCTTTGCCACTGCGTTCTGCTTTCCCAGGTAGGCTGCAGCTCTACAGAGGGAGCATGGGAGCACTGGCATGACCAATGCTGGTGTCTGGTCATTGATGGTCCCGAAGCCATACTATCTGCAGACCCTTCCCTTTGCTCTTTCCTCTGTGCCAAGGGAACCCCTGGATGCACTGGACCATGGGCAAACCTGCCAGGAGCCTGTCATTCCCCACTCTTCAGCTATATCCCTGCTCCTCACGCCTTCCTTGTCTGCTTCCCTCTCTCCTTCTCAAAGTCAGTGGATACCCCTCTCCTCCTTTTCTATCCCTGCCCACTCTCTCTGTATGTCCCAGCTTTCTTTCTTAAGTCATGCATCCCATTCATCAGACTCATTCAGGTCCATCAACCTCCTGCCATACAAAGTCACCAGCTCCACGCTCTTCCAGCCCAACCTCTGTGTCTCAGCCCCACCAGCCAGGTCACTGTTTCCCAGGCTAAGAGATGGGGCAAAGAAATGGGGGTAGAAGTTCTTGGATTTGCTGAGGGATACAGTGACCAAGAGAGCCATATGTCCAGAATGGCTCCTCTCCTGCCAGCTGAAAGGCTGCAGCAGGTACTCTTGCTTCATTCAGGATCATGGCTTGATCTTAGAGTCCTGAATCTCCATGGTGTCTCCTCTGAGGTGTTCAGCAGCTCAGAGTCCTGCAGGAGGACCAGTGAGGCACTGTGGAAGCAAGGTGGACTGGCTGCAACACCACCACCCTTCCTGAAGACTACCACTCCCATTTCCCCAGCTTGACCTGTTTCATCTCCTCATTCTGGTTGAACAGTGGAAAACATGCTTCCAGGTGGAGAAAAGGTATTTCTCAGGAGCATTCAGATGGTTTCAGTTGTTTTCTACTGCTTAATCCAATGTCCTTTGGATTTTAAGGGGGATACCCAAGAGATCAAACTCATCTGGCAAACCTCTATTGGTATAGGGCTACTTGACACATCAAAGGCCAAGGTTAGTCTTGCACTGACACACAGTGACCAAGCAGATGAAGACCAATGTCTTCCATTAGCTGAAGTTTCCCAAGAGCTCATCCCCTGCAGGTGGAAATGCCATGGCTTTGAATCTTGTGCTGTTGCTTAATTTTTCTGGTAGCAGCATATAACCTCCCCTTGCTCTCTGTACAGTACAAAGCACCTTTGCTTTTGATTTGATAGTGTGCCTTTTATCCATTCTGCATCACATGCATCTTCATAGCCACAGTACTGCCAATTAACATGGTCTCCAGCATGACCCTGCTCCATGCCTTCCTAGATTCAGTCCCCCACCATGTAATTGCAACCTGCATTCATTGTTTCTAGACAGTGACCTTGCATCCAGCTGTATTGTACTGCATCTTGTTTGATTGCATTTGCTGTGCCAGGCAAGGCAGATTGATTGTGAACTGTTTACTTCAGCTATTCACTCTTCATCATTCACAGTATGAGATTCATCCCGTAAATGAGGGAACTGGCTAGAATTGCTTTTTATTGGTTTTGTTCCCTGATCGTGTTCTGAGGCTTTTATAAACAGGAGGAGGGAAATTACAGGTATTTCAAAATAGCCACACAAGCATATCCTGCATCAATTTGTTTTAGTGAAGACATACTTTCTGGAGCTGATTCAAAAATTAGACTGGAAAAAACGCAATGATCTTCCTTTCTTTTTCTCCCCTATTTCATAGTTGTTGATAATTTCTTATTGAAAACAAATACCTATATCTGAAAAATCTCCAACCACACTGATGTGCATTTAGGTATTTTGAAGTTTTTTCTGTTTATGAAGAAAAAAATCACTCTTCAGTGAAAAGCAGATCCACAATGCTCTGATCCCATTTGGAGGTGTCATTGCCCCTTCCTTTCCATCTGCCAACACAGTGGTAACAACCAAGTCATGTCATGTCTTCCAGCTCCTTCTGTTTCTGTCATCTACATTAGCTTCACATTTCTTGGCTTGGTCTTACAATACAGGGAATTTCCAAATGCTTTCCCATTCAAAAATAAGATACATTGGGGACTGATTAACATCCAAGAACAGATATGAGGAGGTACATTCAGCCCTCAGCCAGCCAAGGACTGCAAATGATTGGGCTATTTAAGTAATTTGTAGGAAATGAGCTGGGAGGGTAGTGTTCAATCAGTGGCAGTCACAAACCCATTAAATGGCTGTGCTGGTTGGATCCAGGCAATGGTGCTGTGAACTGCACAAACATGAGGAAAAAATATTCTCTCTCCCAAGGAGCTTACAGTCAAATTGACTTAATATTCATTCTGTGAAATTCTATCTGAAAAGCCCTTTCCTTCCCAGAGAAGCTACTTTTCAAAGTGATGTGTTTGAGCGGTTTGGTTTAAATCCCCAGCACACTTAGATGCCTTTGCAGTCATGAGCCACTACAGTTCTTCACTTAAATCATGCTGAGCACAACCCAGAAATGCCAGAGCAATGGATTGTAAAGTTGCATTTGCACATCCGTAGCGCAGAACCCCGGTGGGACTGGAATTTGGACGGATAATGAGAATATCCAATTAGCAGAGCTAACACTAACATGTTTTGGAAAGGACATTACTAAACTTCCTCCAGCAGGGCTGAGACAATTTCTAACTGTTGGAGACTGCAGTGGGATTTGCATGGGAGAAGGGATCCTAGAGAGGCTCTGCAGGGTTCCCCTGCCAGCACAAGGGGCTACTGGTGCCAGACAGCAGACACTGCTCTAAGCAGGCTTTCCTTTGCCCTGGCCATCCCCAAGGGACACTCTCAACCTTAGGTGAAAAGTATGTCTGCCAGGATGTTGAGCGCACCCTGGCACCAGGTACCCCATTAGAAAGAGCACAAGGCCAGCTGAAAAAAAATGATGCTACCACAGCCAGTCAAGTTGGTGCTGGCCAGCCCTTGGGTGTCTGAAAGAGAGAACAGCAGGTCTCTGCTATCTCGCATGAAGGATATTTTTAGGCCAGGCTGGAGACCAGATGCCTTGAAGCAGCTGGTCTCCTCTGCATGCTTAGCCTAGCCATGGGTGTTTTCACCCATGGAAAACCCTGGTAGGCACAGGATCAAGATGTCCCAGAGTTTTGGGCAATCCTGCCATCTATTCCACAAGGCCTGTGGGTGCTGAGCACCTCATACCATTGCTGGGGACCTGTTGAGGACATGGGCACAGGGTCTCACCAAGACCCCCAAAATCACTGTGCATCAAGCAAACCCCTCTATCCCACCAACATCTCCTCTAACCTGGAGAGCAGCAACAGCAAGAACTTCCTTCCTCAGCAAGGACTCCTTCCTCTTTGGTGCAACATCTGACTGACTCTGCAATGAAATGTGAGCAAGGAGATACTTGGGATGTCCTGGCCAAGCACTGGGTGTCAAAGGAGGATGATTTCTCTGTCCCCACATCACACTACATTGTTTGGGGTCACAACAAAGTCAGTCTCCTACAGGATGTCTGACAGAGGTGTAAGGGGGACAAGTCTTGTTCTCATTTCCTGCACCATGTGGTATAGCACTGCACCCTAGCACCGAAACATGGAAGAAAGGCATCTTGGGGCTCTGATGATAACAGTGTCTTCCCAATGGCTGCATCAATACTCCCTCAACTGGCCTTGCCTCATACTCTTTCTGTATCAGCCTGTGCCCCTGATCTTTCCATGTCCCCAAACACAGACAGGACTATGTTTTTTAGGCATGCCTAACACTGGTGTCAAAGATGGACTTTTTTTTGTGTCATGTCCTCTGTAGCACTGCAAACAGCCATACTTAGCAAATAGATTAACACCATTGTTTACTCATGAAATATTTATGATAAATTTCAGTTGTATTAAAAAGAAGACAAACAGTAAACTAAACATGAATAACGACTTAGATTAACCGTTAGAGGGGTCTTTCTTTCTACAAATGCACAGAATTCAAGTCATCAGGAAAGAGAAATACGTCTTTTTATCTGCTGATTTAGCACAAACTCAGGGAGCTCCAGAGACATTTTCCTGCATGTTAAGAGTGACTGCTTGAAATGGCTCTGGTGATCAGGGTGATCCCTGTGACCTTCGTGTCCTCCTGGCAATATTGCAAGAAATGACTGGTGACAGAAAGGGCTTTCCATGGCTGTGTTGGTCTGGTTGTTAATACACAGATTGATGTCAGTGCATACTTTTCCCAGTAGCCTTCAGAGGTTGGTTGCAACTTCAGTAGTTTAACAAGCATTTTGAAGCACTTGTCTAAGTAAGCTGAGAAATCCTGCTTTCCACCCATGGTGCCTACAGAAGTGTTGAGTGACAATCTGGACAGCGAAGGATGGACTTACAGGGAAACAGCCCTCTCCCCTAAGTATTTTGTGTCATGCTAAATGTACTTCCTCATGCTCTGGGACTCACCGCATGGACACTTTGGGGTTCAGAACTGAAAGTTCTTGGGAGAGAAACCACTTCAGATTAAAAGGAAGAAATTTCATTTGTGGATAGAAGAAATATTTTGTGTAACCAAACCCAAAATATTTCTTTTCCCTCCAGGGTCTTACTGAGACATCTATAACACCGTAGCAGAGAGAAGGGCCATGTAGCCCAGCACAGCTTCTATCCTCTGCAGATGTGGGTGAGGGAGATGACTTCTCCAACCAAAGGAACATGACTCCTGTTCTCAGGAAAGAATCTAAACCATCCTGTCTTTGAAACAATGGATCTCAGAGCATGGGGAAGAAAAATGGTTCTCAATATATCTGCATTTCTGTAGCAACTCCCTCTTACTAGAGGATCTGATTTACATGCTTGTTCTTTCCCTATTACAGGTCTCAACACTCAGAATCTGAAAACAACATCTAAATGTGCTCCTCCAAGGCTGGAGATTCCCCAACACTTGTGATGCAGTTTTGGATGGGGCAACGGACATTCAGAAACAGCTGCAGCTTCTCTAATCAGGAATGTCCATGATCCCTGTTGGTCCTCGAGGCAGGAAATTCATGGCTTGTAGGAGAAATTACCCTCTGTGTCTGGCTGATGAAGTTTTTGCCTGGGCACTCAGACGGGAGGGAAGAGCAAGCTTAAGAATATCCTGCATAGTTACAGGTGAGCACTGAGGCATACACAGGGAAGAGCAAAGTGAAGATGATGATGCTGGCAGGAGCACTCCCTGCCTCCTATGAGACTTTCCATGCTACAAGAGGTTCTTCCAGCAAACTGCTGCAAATCACAAGCAGAGGTGTATGGGAGACCTCAGCTGGTCCGAGGAATCGGAAAGCAAGTTTGACATTGACCTTGAGCAGATACCTGTGTACCTTTGAAGAGGCCGGAGAGTCCCGAGAAGAGCTGGGTAAACAAGATTAAGTAACTGCCATACTGCAAGTAGAGAAAGCTTATTGAAGTTACAACAAAGAAAAAGTCATCCAATTATGAACTATTGGGTTTTGAGTGAGCCAAGAGTGAGCCAAGAGTGAGCCAATCATATATGGACATACATTCTTAAGAAAGATATAAAAGGGCTTGTTTAAACAATAAAGTGAACACTCTTTTTTGACGACAATTGCTCTGTGTGTGTATGTCGTGTCCGTCTCAACAGCGACAGAGCTGTGGGTGCTTTGCCTCTGAGAGGCTGCAGAAACATTCATCAGGCTTTGGGCAGAGCTTTTATGAAATCTCATTTTATTTGGTGTAAGGCATTTGTGTAACTTATAAACTTTTATTGAACCTTTGTCAATAAAAACCGTAATGAACACCAGATAGTGAAAATAATAAAAATCTTAATTGAAGACAACATACCAGCTTTACAGTGGAACATAAACCTCAACAAAAAGCAGTGTGCATTTTATAGGATAAGAGCACAGATAGGTACAAGTCTTTAAAAGTACTGAGTGTCCATACGGTCGTGCTGCTCTGCTCCCAGGAGTGTAGACACTGGGTTTCTAGCTGTTGATCTTATGTTTAAGTGAGGATGGGAGAAGTCATTGCTTGTATGTGTAGGCTTGATAGTGGAGCTGCTGCTGTAAGGTGGGAAAAGAAATGCCAGGGGCTGGAAATCTGGGTGTATTGAGTGCAGGAGGGGGCTAACAGCTTGGGGAGTCTAATCTAAAGTGTCTTGCAATCTCCATGGATTGTGAAATGTCTCACTTTGGAAGACATAACTCATGAAACCCTGAGGCAGATAAAAGCTGAGGGCATCTCTCTCACTGTGGAACAAAGATCTTTTTGTACTGTACTGTTCCTTTTCCTATTTGACTGCATCAAAGAATTTTGGTTTCTTAACCCCTGTGGCATCATCAGCTTCAGCAAGAGAAAGTACAGAGGAATGAGAGACCAGGAAGGGGGGAATAATTTTTGATTTGTCAGAGAGGTTATAAGTATGGGATCATCCTCAACCTTGGGCTGTAGGTAACATTTTGGTGAGGAAAGGAAAGCCAACGAAGAAGGCAAGGAAACACACAGAGAGGCATGAAAGGGAGCTGGAAGATGTCAGAATGACTAATGGACAGAAAGTTCTAACAGTTCATAAAAATAACAGCCTGGAGCTCAATTTCCATGCAGAGATCACATTTGGAACACGGAAAATTGAAAGAAAAGGCACCAAAACTGAGATCAGAAACCCTGTGAGTTCACATCCACCCAATATCACAGCAGCCACAGAGCATTGGACTCAAATGCTTGCCAAAGCAGTCATTCTGCTGTATGGTACAGGCTCCCAACTGGGATAACCCCCTTCCTAACACTGCCATCTGGGCATCTGCTGGGGCACTGGCAGCAAACATCTCTTTGGATTCTGGCATAGGGAAGAGACCCTGGGAGTCTGGGGCATGTCCTCCCTGTTGTTGTCCAGGGAAGGCTCTCAATCCCTTAGACATTTCGTATGGGCGACAAGACACTAGGGTTCCTTGGAGACCTTCTAACCAAACATCTCCTGCAAGCCTGTGATAGCAAGGACAAGAACTGGAGCACTTCTGAAAGGTTTTTGCTGTTCATTATTGCGTTAAGATCCTGCTGGAGTTTGCTTTCTTTGCTGCAACATCAGAACTTGTCCCATGTGGGAATCTTTCTCTCACATTTGTTTCAGTTTATGGTCAAATACCTTGGGATTCTCCAGGCTACTCTGAAGTAAGACCTTCATCAACCTCTGCCCTAGATTTCCAAGGAAACCATGATTTCTGCAGGCAGATGCACACAAAGTAGTAGCTGTAGTACTGAGAAAGGAGCATTACCTTGCAGTGTCATTGAAAAGGATACGTATACGGCCATGCCAGCTGTCTAAGGTGAGGGCATTCACTAACATGATCCCAGAGCAGTGAACAAGAGGCAAGGTAAAAAAAGGACTGGTTGATCTGAAAACCCAGCAGAGGTTTTAGTTAGGATTTTTTGTGGTGCAACAGTGTTCAGTGAAATAAACAGATACAAATATTATTCCAGGTGATGTCCTAAATATATTCTTTTTATTGTCAAAGCAATAACCCACTTTTCAAGAGAAGGCTGCTTAATGTTTAGGAGAGGATGTCTGCAAAGCATTTTCAGGCAAGAAAAGAAAGACCGGCCCCCAGTGAGGACAAACACTCACGTCACTCCTCTTGAACATCTTCATCAACTTGCTAGACAATTTTCAGTGCACTTGTGCAGTCCCAGAAACCCCTCAAATAGTAGAGAGGCTCTTTGCCATTGTTCCTAAGAGCTGGATTACTTCGGGTTTGGGAAGATGGTCTTCAGCCAGGACTCAGCAAAACCCCTGCTTGCTGTCTGGACTTCTCTCTGAATTTCACTTCCTTGCAAATCTGCTGAGTAGAAGTCCATTTTTGCTGTTAGTTCTCAGCAGCTCCTATCAACAAGATGCGTTCAGCCCAGCCTCAGAGAAGCTGTTGCCAAGTGCTCCAACATCCTAGACACTTTGTCTGTAACACAAAGGGAAGTGCAGTTATGTTGACTTGTTTTCATTGTCTGCACGGCTTATTTACAAATTTTAACCTTTTCTTCTTATCCTTGTCTTATTTTGCCATCCATTAACTCTTCGAGGTCTTGCTCATTGTTGCTGTTCTCTAAGAGACATTTTGTTCAAAGCCACCCTTCCCCAGGAATAGTAGTTTTGCAATTCTTGTTAGTTCATCTCCACAAACATAAAGGAACAGTAACAGTCAATGGAACCCAAATAACCTAATTAGAGTGAACACAGCACCCTACCCAGCTCCTCCCAGGCATATCTAAGCCGAGCCATCAGCCTCATGGTCCAGGTGGGACACCCACTGGACAAGTCAATCGGAGCAGCTCTCCAGATAGCCTCACAGGCTGAGAAGGATCACTGTCTGAGGACATGGAACATGTTACGTGATGCTAGGAAGGGCATTTGGGATTGAACAAGGCATTTTAGGATGTTTAGAAGAGGAACAAATGGCAGGGAATGGGAAGGAGTACCTGAGTCTTCAGTGCATGTGTCTGTACACCTCTGTTTGTGAGGGGGTCTGAGCAACTGGAGCGGGGCTGTGGTTCTCGGGAGCTTGTATATCCAGGTGCCAGAAACTGGGGAGACCCAGGATCCAGGGGAAGCTACTAGGTAGACTGTCTAAGCCCAGCTACTGGAGTGATTCGCATTGGATATATATGCATATATGTAATTTTTCCACTAGTCTTTCATCCTGATCAGACTCACTACTACCTGGACCTGGGAACAAGAAGCTGCAGCTGTTTCACCTCTGTTGGGCTATTGGATCTGGAAACTCCTAAAAAAATCTAACCTCATTTCTACCTGCAAATTCCCTTTTTTGCTGGTCTTTGCTATTTCTCCCAGTACAGGATGCATGTACTCCATTACTGTTCCTAGCTCTCCCAGTTCATATCTGCTTTCTCTCCCTTTGTTGTGGCTTTGGATTAAATGTTTTGGGGAGTCTAGTCTCCAAGTTTGTGCTGATGTAACTATGCCTGTTTAGGTTGTGATGTGATGATAACAGAGAAGAGTTATTCCAATATACCACTTCCACATGGGAATAAGCCAGTATGTCTGCATAGCCAGGGGCTTGAAACATTTTTACTGCTATACCGTGCTACAGAACCATTGTATGTGGCCAAGAGTTTGAGGATGATGGGTGCTTTGAAAGGCTTGCCAGATCTCTGTTACAACTTTTGCACTAGCTGTACCTGAAAGCTGAGAGCACTGCAAATATACCTAGCAAACTCCATGGATGTAAAAGAAGCTCTGCACTTACAGCCTCTTTCTTTACTAGTAGTTAAAAGAGGACCCTGGCTTAGCACAGTCCCACATACGTCCATTCTATTCACTAGTTTGTATGGATCTTGGCACAGATTTGGCCTGGAACAGCTAGCACGCACTCAGAAAATTGAGAGACTTGATACCACACATAGCACAAGACAGGGAATACTCCCAAAGAGTTTGGGCACAGACATCCTACAGAGGAGGAAAGCCTATTTAGCCATGTGCACATGAGCCATATTGTGTCATTTGACCTCCAGGCCAAAAAGCAGTGCCTGATCTGTTTTATTTACTGACATAGGCAGGAACATCCAAGAACCTCCACCCATCCTTTTTGCCCTAGTCTTGCAAGTTATTTCAGGCCATATTCCTGAACTCTGGCCTATGATAATAAAGATTCATTGTTTTAGATTATAATGAGTCAAAAATATTCACAAACACATACTGCCCCCATCTTACCTGCAAAGAACTGCTTTAATTACTTGCTAGTCTAAAAGTTCACCAGTTATTTCCTTTACCTTCTCCAAAACACATTCACTCAGACATTTCCTCTGTGCACTTCCCCAGGATCTCCAAATCTCTTTTTTCCAACTAGCTGCTTTGTAAAGTTGGTGTAATTTCTTTGTTGTCTGGATTTATTCCATTTCCCCATTACACAAAAAGCTGCAAGAACAGTAGCTGCTTCAGCTTGCTGAAGCTGTTGTTAACTTCATCATCCTCACAGTCGGTCAAGGATCCATTTCCCTCACAGTATTGTTCTCTTCCAATATTCATGCAAACACTTCATGTCTCCACTCTACAATCCTCTAGCATTAGTTTTCTCATTTTATTGTTACCAGAGGTAACAATAAAGTTACATTTATACAGCCCATAATTCTCAGCTGAGGGTCTCCAATCTGTTTGTCATCTCTGGTTTTCAGGTTCAGAGCATCTTTCTACCACTTCCATCAGACACCCTGCTTTTTCTTCTTTCCTGTGCTGTTTTCAACCCACCTTACCTTCTGCTAAGCTTGGCACAGCCCCAAGGGCATCCTTGGACTTGTACTTGAGGTTAACATATCACACACATCCCTCTCTTTTCTGACAGCATGTGTCACCCATTACACTGTGCTCTAATCCTTGCCTTTTGGTTTTCCCCTGACCCCTTACAGAACTTCATCTGATGAGTCCATTCCTCACTAAGCTTGAATTCAAGCAGCTGAGCTAATATCACTGGGCTGGAACTGAGCTTTCCTGCTACCCCAACCCCATCACCCCTCCAGAGGAGGGATCAGTAGCTTTTAAGGGACTCCTCCTTGAGGTGAGTTCTCCAGATGGTGATATTTTTGTCCACGTACCAGAGGGAACTCTATGGAGATGCAGTTCTGGCTGTTTATGTTATAATATGTCTTATTCTCTGAAAATATGTAAAATAGCACTATTCTGCTGTGTTAATCCTTGGCTTTAGAGACAGGGTAGTAACAGATGGATACAAAGTGGATGAGACTCGAAATCTCATCAGAGAATATCCTTCTCCTTGTCCCAGGTCTCAGGGATGCCCTGCAGTAAATCAAAGTGGTTCATTTTGTGTAAGCAAGCTTTTATGATTCCTTAGCTATGCAAATACTTTATTTACCCTTTTTCTTCTCATACTTGATGAATTCATCTACCAAATATAACCATCTAGAACTGAACCACAGCCTTCCTTTGTAGTTGGTAGAGATAAATACATGTCTTTCTCATTCTAAAAGAGACTTTTAATATCAAGTGAAACATGCCCTACCAGAACTCCAGGTGACCATCTCATTTGCAGACATCTACACCATAAGAGTCTAAAGTTAAGTGAGATAAATCCAGTCTAATGTCTCTCACACTCAGCTATGTCCACTGCCCATGGGAGATGCCAGAGAGAGGACATTTCCACCAAATCTCTGTCCTGTGCTCTGCCACAGTCCCTAGTGTAGAAGGTTTTTGTGTTTGGGGAGTATTTCCATATTCTGCTCTCTGCTTTTGGTAGAGGAGAGCCTCCTACTGAATAGACTCAGAATTCAACCTTATGTGGTTATGCAGCCATTTCTATAGTTGTATTGTAGCCTATAGACTCTATTGCATCACCTCCCAGCCCTCACCACCAATTATGTACTCTGTATTTTGTTGGCATCAGTTGCATGCTCTATGATGGCACACAGCAGGTGACCAGGGTCAAACAGATAATTAGTGCTCCTTAAGCAAACACTAAGCTGTCCTGGTTCTCTCACCCTGGTCAACTGCCTAAACAGAAACCCTGAAATCTAACCGTTCTTCCCTTATTCCATGGGAATTCAGGGGGCAAGCACAGCTTTGCTGTCTGCTGAGCCAGCTCCAGTACTTTGAGAAGGCCACTCGCAGGGTAGGTTGCAGATACCTTTTTGAAAAGGCCACTCTCAGGGGAGGTTCCCAGATACCTTTTTGTTCCTTTCGTTCACCAATATGAAGGCATGGCAGGTACTATCCTCACCCTCACTGCCATCAGTCATCTGGACTAGAGAAGCTAATTCAGCTGTGTCTGGAGTCTTCCAGCACAGCACTGTAGTGAGTGGCAGCCACTGTCCCACACCTGGCATTACAGCCTCAAGTACTGCGCACAGCATATGGCAAGGGGCATCTTGGAGACCAGGTGTGCTGTTGACAAGTACAACCCCAGGCATCAATGAAAGCAAATGCTGATGATGTGTTGGATGCTGCTGTGTTCTTCTGCCCTCACTGTAGGTAGTCGCATTGTTGGAGCAGAGGCTGCAGAGAGCTCCTAGTCCTGCTTTGACAAAGCATCTCCCTAATCAAAAGCTATTGGCCTCTGGTCAGGGTTACCAGGAAAGGAAAAAGCCAGGAGTCCCATTAGCACACAAGCCAGTATCCCAGATCTAAGAAACCAGAGAGACAAGGACCAGGACCACCTTGCTCTGCAGCCTTCCATTGACTTCCTTTGCAGCTTTATTGCATGGCAATCACATCCACAACTCTCTGTAAACTCTTCCAGATTTCATTCATGAGGCATTTCTATCACACACCTCAGATCTTACAAGAGAGAACCAAGATTTAAGGTGTTTGATTCAAGGTGGTTGTCCACTCTGACAATATCTGCCTGTTTGAACAGTTGATTCCCTGTTAATGCTGCCAGTTTAGGAGAGAGGACGTGTCACACAGGCATACCCTTACTCATTATCATAGGATCTGCTATCCCTACTAGCATCTACAATGTCCTATGCATCATCTCAGCTGGTGGCAGAAATGGCAAAGTCCTGTGCAAACCTGTGCTGGAAGGGTACATGCACTGTCTATCCCCAGGAGTAGGGTTCCTCTACTCTGAAAGCAGAGGGCTCTTCAATTTGGAAGGTATGCATACATAAAGTCCTGTGGGTGAATTCTAAAATCAGATCAGGCTAACTGAAATATGACACATTTTTCATTAGAGAGAATTGTTAGCCAGTGGACCATCAGGCCAGAGTGTGTTCAGGACTCTCCAGTGCTTGCAGTCTTTACAAATCTCCCTCTAACAGCTCTGTTACTGCTCATCTTGAGCCCAGGTTTTATGAGAGGGCAGGAAAATCTGCGTGACAAAGGATTTCAAAGCAGATAAGCACCATGCTCAGCACCAGTGCCGGGGCCAATACATCACAACCACAGTGTCCTGCCCACACAGTGGCTCACACAGCAGATGCAAGGCAGGTGGAAGGGTTGCAGTGAGCTGCCCATCAGCTGTGTGGAAGAGCACAGAGCAAGACTGTCCACTGCACTGTGCTGCAGAGGCACATAAGGTCCTCTTCCCAGATGAAGTAAAATGGAACATGGAGGGACAGCTGGGACACCACTATTGTAATGAAAACTATTGCCACAAATGCCACACTCACACTCATGTTCACATTCAGGCAGTCTGGGTGTTGCTGTATGCCTGCAGGAGAAAAGCTAATGTGGAAGAGAAATCATGTGGAACCTTCAGCAGATGTATGCACCCTGGAGCGTTTGCCTCCTTGGTTTGGCACTGGATTGTATGTTCTCTATAAGGCCAGCAGGGTGATGGGAAGGACAAGTCTGGGCATTGTTGTCTTTTTTTTTTTTTTATTTCTAAACTGGATTTAAAGATGAGACTGTCAGAAGTTAGGTATTTTTCAGAAATGAAAATACCAGTCTGATGTGAATAGAGAAAAGTAATAATGGTTCAAATAGATGTTTGGGTCAGCATAACTCATAGTGGGCTGGCAGCATGGGATCCAGACTGACAGCCTGCCTGCAAATGCCCAGGCCAACACAAGCCAGAACAGCCGAACACCCAGGAAATGCTGGAGAGGCTGACAACTGAACAGAAACACCCTACAGAATGTGGGGGCATGTCCCTTGTTTTCATTCATTAGCTAAGCCCGAATCCATTGCCAAACTTCCTACATATATGTGTTCTAATAGGGATCACACTGAGCCACACTTGGGCTTTATGTATACTGGGACCAGATAAAAGCAGCATTTATATCAGCACCTGTGCTGTGCACTCAATAAATGCAGCTTCTAGTCCATGCATTTACAGATTTATGGAACAAAAATCACATCCAGAAGAGCTCTGATGATCCCAGGTCTTCTGGACTTTTACCCAAAAAATGACACCCCAGTTGTGTTTCCTGATAGGAGTAAAAATCTTTACTGAAAAAGATTTGAATGCTTCTTGATTTTGCAAGCATGTAATTTATGAAATCCCACCTTGAAGCAAAATTTAATATTTCATATCAGGTCCAGCATATCCATTCATTTTCCATCAAAATCAAGTTTACCAGTGCTGGAAAGGACCTAGGGGTTACAGTGGACACCAGGTTGAATATTAAGATAACAATAAGCTCTCACTGCAAAAAAGGTAAGCCACAGACTGCTGTACCTTAGGAGGAGCATGACCAGCAAGTTGAGGGAAGCTACCATCACCTACACAGCACTGAGAGGGCTGTGCCTGGGGTACCAGGTCCTGTTGTAGAATCCTCAGTCCTAGAAGAATTTGGAGAAACCTGAGAAGGTTCAGCAGAGGTTATCATCATGGTCAGGGCCACATATCCTGTGGAAAGAGGATGAAGGAGTCAGGCTTGTCTAGCCCAGTGAAAAGGTGGATCAGTGGAGATATAGGAACAGCCTACAACTACTGGAATGGAAGTCATAAAGATCACAGAGGCAAACTCTTCTCAGCAGTAACAGACAGTGTAACAAGAGGCAATGGGGCAATGGGCACAGGTTCAAGCGCTGGTTTCCAGCTCTAGATCAAGAACAGGATTTCATCATTTAAGAACCTAACCTATGTCCTGGGTCACAGTTTGATGCACTGAAATTATGCCACAGTTTCTTCACGGTCAGTCATTTGGGCCATTTCAGCACAAAGAAGCTGCCTCCAAAGAAATTAAGGATGCTGTTCTGCAAATGTCTCTTCTGTTTTCATAAAGTAACCAGACAGGAGTGTGTTAAAAACATGTCGTGGTCTATCCCTAGCTAGCAACTAAGCACCACACAGCCACTCGCTCACTTCCCCTGCCCCAGGGGGATGGGGAAGAATCAGAAGAGTAAAAGTGAGAAAACTTGTGGGTTCAGATAAGAACAGTTTAATAATTGAAATGAAATAAAGTAAAATAGTAGTAGCAGTAATAATAATAATAGAATATACAAATGAAGTGATGTACAATGCAATTGCTCACCACCTGCTGACAGATACCCAGCCAGTAGCCACTGCCCCCTGGCTGGCTTCTCCCAGTTCATATACTGAGCGTGATGCCCTATGGTATGGAATAGCCCTGTGGCCAGTTGGGGTCAGCTGTCCTGGCTGTGCCCCCTCCCAGCTTCTTGTGCACCCAGCAGAGCATGGGAAGCTAAAAAGTCCTTGACTAGTGTAAGCACTACTTAGCAACAACTAAAACATCAGTGCGTTATCAACATTATTCTCATGCTAAATCCAAAACACAGCACCTGCTGCTAGGAAGAAAATTAACTCTATCCCAGATGAAACCAGGACAAAATGTCACCAGGATCTCAGACCATGAGCTGGATACCATCTGGAGACTAGAATTGGCCTGCTGAGAGATGGATTATCAACATTTACATTGTTGCAAGTAAGAAATTAACCTGGTGACCTTCACACTGGGTTTACCAAGGTGAGAGAAAAGCCACCTTGTATTGTATTTTAGGCTACTGAAAAACAGCACCTATTTTCTGTGTCTCTATTATCACAGACCAGCTGAAAGATTGCCAGCTATTAAAGGTTCCTGGCCAAGCAGGTTTTGGATTCAAATTTGGCCCAAGAATAATGTCTACTTCTGTCCAAGGACACAAGACAGCTGAATGATTTCAGAGCATTGCCGTGCCAAGTCTAACATGAGTCCAAGCCAGGAAAACTCAGCTGAAGACTCCCAGAAGTCCCTTTTTAAGGTATAAAAAGGTTTAAGTATTTATATTTTACAGGACTTGTATCTCTGGCTCCATTTCTGACCTGTCCAGCTCAGGTATAACCCAACCAAAGGACACATCAACTTTTAACAGATATTGATGTGCAACTGGACAGCAGTTACCCAGGTCTCCTGTTGTTATCCCTGGATAAAAAAATGGCTCACTGTGTAAAAAACTGGCTGGATGGCCAGGCTGAAAGAGTTGTAGTGAATGGAGTTCAATCCAGTTGGAGGCCGATTACAAGTGGTGTTCCCCAGGGCTCAGTATTGGGGCCAGTTCTGTTTAATATCTTTATCAATGATCTGGATGAGGGGATTGAGTGCACCCTCTATAAGTTTGCAGATGACATCAAGCTGGGTGGGAATGTTGATCTGATTGAGGGTAGAAGGGCGCTACAGAGGATCCCTCTGTCTAATCCTGGACAGACTGGAGTGATGGGCCAAGGCCAATTGTATGAGGTTTAACAAGGCTAAGTGCCAAGTCCTGCACTTGGGTCAGAACAAACCCATGCAACACTACAGGCTTGGGGAAGAGTGGCTGCAAAGCTGCCTGGCAGAAAAGGACCTGGGGGTGTTTGTCGACAGCTGGCTGAATACGAGCCAGCAGTGTGCCCAGGTGGCCAAGGCGGCCAACAGCATCCTGGCTTGTATCAGGAATAGTGTGGCCAGCAGGAGGAGGGAAGTGATTGTGCCCCTGTACTCGGCACTGGTGAGGCTGCACCTCGAATACTGTTTTCAGTTTTGGGCCCCTCACTACAAGAAGGACATCGAGGTGCTGCAGCGTGTCCAAAGAAGGGCAACGAAGCTGGTGAAGGCTCTGGAGCACAAGTCTTATGAGGAGCAGCTAAGGGAACTGGGGTTGTTTAGCCTCAAGAAAAGGAGGCTGAGGGGAGACCTTATCGCTCTCTACAACTTCCTGAAAGGAGGGTGTAGCGAGGTGTGTGTTGGTCTCTTTCCCCAAGTAACAACTGATAGGACTAGAGGAAATGGCCTCAAGTTGCGCCAGGGGAGGTTTAGACTGGATATTAGGAAAAATTTCTGCACTGAAAGGGTTGTCAAGCACTGGAACAGGCTGCCCAGGGGAGTGATTGAGTCACCATCCCTGGAGATATTTAAAAGATGTGCAGATGTGGCACTTAGTGATACGGTTTAGTGGTAGACTTGATAGTGTTAGGTTAACAGTTTGACTTGATGATCTTAAAGGTCCTTTCTAGCCTAAATGATTCTATGACTGTATTCTATGATTCTATCTCCTACTCTTTTATGAAGCTGCATTTTGGCATGAAACAAAATTTCTAATGCTTCTTTGGTATTCATGTTTCTTTGAAGCTGGCACAAAATGTCACCAGCGCTTCTTTTGGATCTTGCAATTTTAAACGACCTTGACAAATGTGTTTAAGCATGTTTTTCTGTATCATTTTAGGGATTCCAATCCTGGTGTCTTCCAAGGAAGCTTTGTCATGTACTGAAGCACCCCTGTTAAGCACATAATATAAATAAAATTCTGCTGTACTGACACCCTGAATTATGACACATCATCATCATCCTCCATTCAGGTAAGATCAACCTGTATTTCCTTTGAGACTGCAGAGGCCTGATGTCTGTGAGACAAGATTATCAGTGCTAGTTCACTGCCATCAGAGGCATCGTGTCCTATTAGCATAGTATGTCTCACCTTAATGGTACTTCCCACCAGTATCTGTACCAAGCTGAAACATGGCAAAAAATTCTGTGGAAAAAGAATAGTGCCATAAGAGTTAATTAGCCTGGCAGGAAATATGTTCCCAGCCAGCCACTGACAAGAGGTGAGATTATCAAAACAAAAGGGATGGAAGGGCGTGCAGATCAGAGAAGGGCTCATGATGCAGCTCAGATTTTGCCTGCTCCCCCCACAGAAACACATCCACTTATTGGAAGGCTGTCTCAAACTGAGCTCCCCCCAGCATCCAGGGATCCCTTGGAGTATGCCTACAGGATTGACATCTCCCCAAATCTCTCTTCCTTGCTCGCAGTGGAAAATATTTCCTTTTTCCTTTTAAGAGCAAATGATACTGATGCAGAGGAAAGGGAAGAGCCATTACAGCTGCATCATGAGCTCTTTAGGGCTTAAAAGTAAAGAATTGTACTGTAAATGGGAGTGAGGACACGTGAGTGCAGAGTGTGTTAGAATGGCAGCACAATCACACTGGAATAGAAACAGCGCTCCCAACACACTCCAGGCTGGCAAGGAGCAGAAAGGGCACAAGAAAAGGCTCCAGAAATACCTTCAAAGTAAGAAGATGACAAAAGGAAGCCTAGCCCTATGGGACCATGACAGCAAATAACAGATGACACAGATGAGGCTGAAGCATTCAGTGTATTCTTGAACACTCAGAATAAAGAAATAATTGCAACAAGCTGTGTAAGGCAATGTGTTTTACAAAGAGATTAGACAGGCCAGGTGCGAGAAAGGATGAGTTAAAGATGACTGAACCAGAACAGAGGTACTCAGATACACAGCACCTGGAAGCATCCCCCTGGAGTACTTAAAGATTCAGCTGAAGCTGTCTCTGAATTGTTTGCTATAGTTTTAGGGAGCCATAAGAATATGGGAATGTGAGAAAGGGCTGAGGCAGGAGTATAACATTTGGTTTTAGAAGAGGAAGAATGGAGCAGGGTAGAAATTATAGACCAGCTCCAAATTATATTTTGACTCCAGAGCCTGAAGATTTTTCAGGAAAACAATATTAAAAAATTAGATTATGGCCACCCAAATGTAAGGTAATAAAAATGCCAGGTATGGATTTCTGAAGAACAAATCATGTTAGGCTAGGCTCATTCCTTTCTTTGCTGTGATAGCTGACCTACTGAGAAGGGAGCAGTAGTAGATGTGATGTCTACTTTGGTAAGGAGTTTTCATTTTCTTTGTAAGGTGTTGGGATTTGACCCAGCTGGACAACTGAGAGCCCAGCACATCCGGATAGATGAAACCCTGGTGCGTACACAGTATCATGTGCCTTTCCCATCCAAAGTGTCCTTTATTTGGAAATTTTTAATCCCTTTCCTAGGAATGGACCTAGATCCAACAGCTCAACCCTTCCCTATCACTTGAAAGCTAAATGATAATTTGGTCTTTACCTAGCATTCCCTCCCCCAAACTGGATTATCAGCTACAGATTTATGCCGAAATCTCTCTTTTCCTTTGTGTACTCTATTTAAAAGCATATCATTCACATGTTAAATTTTTAGGCCTCTTCAGATGTCTTTGCTGCTGTTTCATGGTCAGCTGCTCCTTCTTCCTGAGCTAACAGAGAGCTATTAAAAGCCAAGATAACTCTTGCTGTACAGAAAGTTTGCTGCTGATTAACCTCTTCTTTCCAAACACCCACTGCTTGCAGGAACAGGGTGAAGCCCTGCTCAAGCCTTCCCTGGTGGCTATTCATGTTCCCCAAGTTTCAACCCTGAGGGGGATTAGAAATGCTTTCCCACACCAGGTATTGCCTTGATTTGCTTTTTACCCTCGGTACCATGCATTGCTCAGAAATTTCTCAGAGGCAGAATCAGCTACAGGCACAAATAAAGTAAAGAGCTGCTCTGGCCAAAAAGGTTGTTTTGCCTGTGCTGGATGCCTGAAACAAAGCAGGCTGGATGCAAACTCCTCCCAGAGCAAGAGGGGTAGTGGCTGGGGGGCAGGTGAGTGCTCCCCAAAGCAGCCAGAGGAACAATCAGGTTTTCAAGGGCTCGCTCTGCCTCCATCACATTTGTGCTCTTATAGTTTCTCCTATATCAAAGCTGCTGATCCTTCAGGAAGCCGTAAGCTGGCTCTGCTCAGGGATAAGCAATTCAGCAAAGCTGTGTTTTTCCCATACTCTGAGCCCTGGCTCAAATTCATTGGCTTTGATCCACTGTACAGCAAGACATTCAGCTCCAAAAGGCTCTTTCAAGAGTGCGACAGATGTTCATCCCTCCCTAGTCAGCTTCTCTTCCTGGAGATGTGATTTCTGACCCCTTTCCTGGTTTCAGAAGGAAAAACTAGATCCCATGAGACAAACTGTAGCCTTTAAGTAGGTACTGCTGCACCTACCTTGGAGGATCTTATCCTGGGGCAAAGCAGTCCTCCTACATCAAGTGCCTAAAGTCACTTTCTCATCAGTGGGGACAGGGAGACAGATAAAGGATGTGTCTATCCACTGAAGTTATCTGAATTTAAAGGTTTAACCCTAAAAGAGTTCTAGGTTAAAAGAGACTCCTCCCTGCAGCTGGCAAAAACTACTTACACTCGAAGAGGGGCTGGGTAGTGTAAGCAAATCCCTCTGCATTGCCCAGACTGCCCTGAAAGCTAAGGAGAAGTACTCCTAGGTGGCACAGAGCTTAAAATGATGTGTTGCAGTCCTCAGCATTTGCAACACTTAAGGCTCCTGGGAAATCTAGCTCCTGAGCCAATCCAACATTTTTTGAAAATTTTGCCCTCTTTATATATATTATAGGTTGCATTTAGTCATGCTGAGCTGGTAAGTAATATGTATAAAATACTCTAGCAATTCTATAGAAATGTTTCTAA
>VZTL01077398.1:5140-26867 GCA_013400535.1 Scopus umbretta | reverse complement strand
GTTAAACCACAACACATGCTCATCGGTGCAGGACGTCGATGCATTCCAGAGCTGCAGCGAGTTACATGGTGGAAGAACAACCAGTTGCTGGTTGTCTGTCCCACCATCTCCTCACAGGGGCAGGGATTTATTGCGCTGCCGAACTCTTGCTGCTTATTGTGAGTTTGGGCTCAGACCTGGTCTTCTTAAATGGTGGACGTGAACAGAGGCTTCCAGGCACATGGCCACTGATATTTTAGGTTTTTATACATTTTGCTGTATGTATCCATGGAGGATGTATGAAGTAATTTTTTAATAATGGTGGGCTGAAACAGTAAGCTGTGGTAACCAGACAAACACTGCATCATATTCTTCTCTCATTTACAATGGTGAACCTTAGAGGGAAATCTGACCCACCACATATTATATGTGTTTACTTGTTATAGAGCATTATACGCTAGGCATTTATGATCTGTAAACAGGTTTATTTCTTTTAGAAAGAAATAAAAAGGAAACCAATACTCAAAAGGGAAAGTAGCTTTGGCAGTGTTCAATTTAGATATGATACTTTATTGCTTGTAAATTAACCTATTACAACAGTGATCTGTGATCAGGTAATGCTGCTTAAATGACTGATGTGCTTGAGTCCTTCACTTCTTGCTTATTGATTTTTTCCTGACCAGTGGGGATGATGTAAAATCAGGCATCTGTGCAAAGACCAATGTGAGGTTAGTTTTCCATCCATACTGTGAAACCAGTTTCCACAAGCTTAAAAAAAAAAAAATACAGCCGCCTCTGATTGTATTTTATTACCTTTAAACTGGTAGAGAATTGTCTCTACAGGGTTATGACTTTGGAAGCAGGTTTTCCTTGCTTATTTTGATGTACAAATCCATGGTACACCCCATGCACACACACAAGGAGTGGCAGCTTTAAACTCATCTTCAGCTTGAAGGCTCCGCAGAGATTGTATTAGCTATCTACAGCTACAAGCATAAAAGAAATGCCATACAGTATTTGTCTATTTCTTCTCAGTTCAGCCTTCACCTTTGTATCCTTCACATTAATAACATCAATTTTGCCCCCACCCTATGCTCTATCCATTTATCATCAGGCTATTGAAGCGCCTTTTCTTGATTTTCTTTTGCATATTGGAAATTTTGAACTTGCCGATGTGCTTTTTTCACCTTGATCCTATTCCTAGGAATTGTTCTTCATGCCCTTAACTCTTATCTTATGGCAACTATTTTTATAGTGGGGAAAAGTCCAGGCACTCCCTGCTCCATTAATGTATGGATCTGATGCTGCTGCTCCCCACCAGGACAGCTGGGAAACTTGTGCCTCAGTCCTACAAGCAACAAACTCCATCAGTTCCCTGTTTGCTTCTGGGTGCTGCTTTGGACTGTTTTCTTTAGTCTTCAGCTTTACGTCAGGCATGCATACAGCCAAGGAATGAAGGTGACTGGGGAACCCATCCCATGCTCTGCTGCAAAGACCCTGGAGGAAAAGTAGCCAGGGCAGGCCCAGACCTCCTCATCCCAATAGGCCTGTCACTGATGTACAGGCTCAGACAACCCTTGTCCTGTGATTCTCGTGCCATGCCATGCCTCTCCCACCACACACAACACACCATCCCATCCCGTTCCATCCCAAATTCCCTCCAGGAAAGGAAGCTCCTCAAATGAGCGGGACAGTGCCAACCAGGGCCCCGGCCAGGAGCTGCACCAGTGGTGTGGGCTCCCTATAGGGCTCACCCTGGCTCTGCTTGCTCCAGCATCTCCTTCAGTGCCTTGGTTGATCAGTGCACCTTCACAGTCCCACAGTGCCCATGCTTCCTTAGGCTCCTGCCCTCTGGAGCAGGGCTAGTCTTTCTCTCCGTACTTCAGATATTTTTAATGTGCTGTTTGCAACTTCATCTTATGCTTCCCTGCCCATATTGGGTTCGCTCTGTTGCCAATTCCACTTTTAAGTTTTTTAATTGTGCCCGCTTTGGGGTTTCACCTCATTTTCTACTTAAACACCAAATACCTAAAATTAAATCAAATAAATAATTCCTGACCACTGGTGCTATACAGTGAGGAACTTGGCTTTCTGTCCAAGAGAAACCACTTCAAAGTGCAATTAAGGCAACAGCTGCAAATAGATAACTAAAGGCAAAATCACTGCAAGCAAACCAGTGTTCATAGCTCCAAAACAATGCATCGAATCTGGAGCCAGCCTTGGGAAATGCTTTCATAAGCTCTGAGCCAACCTAAACGCAGGCTGCCAGCTGAAGGGGCGATCTTGTGACGTCCCTTACAAAACAGCTCCAGGCTGCCCTGACAGCTTCTCCTGCCGTGGATGCTGACTGAGGGAGAGGTCACAGGCTCTGGACACCAGCAGCAAGCACAGGGTTTAATCTCCTAGACACATCCTACTCTCCAGGGGAGGTTTTATTTAATTTCACTAGTTCAACAGACTGCAAAAATAACAATAATTTGATGCTATTAATGAAATTATACAAAGTGGGCTGTAAACAGCTTCCATAGCCTTGCAGGATCCACTGGAATAACAGTTTCAAGCAAAAAGGGAATGACCCCAGGCAGGGAGATGTGCCTGTGTGGGAGCCACATCTGCTCCGCACCTGGAGAAATTCGGCAGGGACCTTCTCAGTAGCCGTCTGCGGGTGAGGTTTATCACACTAGTTATTTAAGCCTGCTGCCAAGGCTATGTCTTATTGCAGCAGAACAGCCTTCTAGGGCTAATCCAAGGACTAAGCCTGGAAAAGAAAAGCTATAGATGTGATAGATAGGTCTTATCTGCAAGCATTTCTTTACATACCATTGGTGAAAGAGAAAAATCAGAACTCTACAGAAGGGGTAAAGCCTTCATATTCCAGTATGTACAGTGACAACCACCTGCCTTTTTTCCCTCTCAATACGATTAAACAGCATAAATTTAAAACACTGTAAATATTAGAAAGAACTTAGGAAATGCCATGCTTCGTTATATCCCTATACCAGCCCTTTTTTTTAACGTGGAAGGTGGAGCCAGGGCTGTAAGCACAGCCTGTTGGCCGAGCCCATGCTGGCCCTCGTGCGCTCGTCTCTTGCCACATCAGTCAGAGCCCACGTACAGAGCCAAAATGACACGGTTCTGGGACAGAGGGGTGCAACCACATACTTTTCCAGGCCACAACGCAGCTTTGAGGCAAGCTAAGCTTCAAGGCAAGTATTTTTAGAAATATAAAATCCACATTTCTAGATCTAGAAGCCAGCTCCCTCCTCCTAATTTGAAAGCAAACTTTTTTGTAAATTTTTAGGCAATGTCACTGTGGAACCAAGTATATCCTGGCAGAGACATGATAAAGGTACAGCTCAGAGCCACAAGACTGGTGGGAAACGAGGTTACCTATGAAGCAGATAATTGCTAAAATAACTGCAAGATTCACAGCCATTCTTAAAAAGAAGGCTTGACATGATTTTTTTTTCTACTACCTATTGACGAAGTGCATGGAAAGTAAATTTTCAAGCAATTAGGGTTTTTTGAGGGGTTTCTTTGTTGTTTTTTTTATTTTAGTGGGATGCCAATGTCATTCTCCTCCCAGCAGAGGGCTTTTTAGGCAGCTCCACCAATTCCAGAATTAGGGACTCAGCAGGTAGTGCTATGTGCCATGGGGCAACGCAAAGACAGTCGCTCCCATTGCTGATGATGATCAGCTTTCTACTGATGAAGAGAGTCTTTGGGCGGATATCTAAACAACATCCAGATATTATGGTTATTAAACCTCACAAAACTTTCCCTGAAAGCAGAGCAGTTCAGACCTGTGTCATGGCCAGATTACAGCTGGTAGCTGTATTCTGCCTCTCCATATTGCATGTGAATGCAGTGCAGCTAGTAAGGAAAAGAAACCCATGCTCTGAATCTGTTAATGCTACCACCATCCTTATTTGAGAGGCACCTAAAACTCTCTTTTCTGCTGTTTTCAACTTCTTGCTTATTACATTCATTGGGAGATTTCCCCAGATGGGCACATTCATCACCCTGCAAGCGAGGACCCTGCTGCTGACCCCTGCCTGCACAACGGGGCATCTCACACCAAATGCCCTGCTCCATGTGCTTTTGTATCATAGAATCATTAGGGTTGGAAAAGACCTCTAAGGTCTTCTAGTCCAACTGTCAACCCAACACCACCATGCTTACTAAAGGGGGCGACCTCAAGCTTGCAACCCAGAGAAACTGCCGATATACCAGCACTACTCTGGCAAAAACCAGCTAAGGTTACCAAACAAGGTATTTTACGTTTTCCAACCTGTAAATAGCAGCTTTGTTGCAAAGAAAATGCAGCTGCAGATTTCAGAGACCCCACTGAAAATTAGGTATCAAGTGCATATATGTATCCATATATATCGTACATCAGTGAATACGCTACATGTAACCATGTACAATACGTGCATAGTAGTGTGATTGTAAATGTGATACTCAAACAGTACCTGAAGAGGAACTAGTGACACTGTCACAGCGGCTGAGACCCTGATCTGTTGCCCACACACCGCACTGTCTCCTCCCTCACCTCTCCCATCACCCTCCAGAGACCTGCAGCTGCTTCTTGGTTCCGTCTCTCCTGCCAGGTGCCTGAGCAAGCCGCATGTGGGAGAAACGGGAGTGTGGGAGTTTGAGCATCCTGCATTCAAAGGACCGAGGGAGGATGGACAGTCCCATGTTCTACAGAGCGGCTCTGCCCTGCTGCCTTTGCCATATGCTGAATTCTCCCAGGACAACGAACTCCCCATGCACACAGAGATCCAACCAGCTGAAAAGCAGGGTGTAGCAAGACATTCAGCCCACGGCCTCCCTCCTCCTCCTCAAATTTCTTCCCTTGCTGAAAAGCTTTAGCAGTGTGCTGAGTTTTAGTAATGTTACAAAGAGCCAAACAGTGATGCTCAATACTGAAATTCTTTAAATTGTCAAATTTCTTCCTTTTAAAAATGATTTCCTTTTTTAATGTTTAGTCCTGTTTTTCTTTTTTTTCCCCCAAATGGCTACACACTATGTACAAATGTATGCTGACGGGCAATTGCTTAAACCATAGCTTTTCAGGAAGGGCTTTAAGGGCATAGAGGAGCGTAGGCTGACCATGGCCCAACAATGCAATCCCTACGGGGAAAGTGCAGATGCCACGCTTGGATCTATAACTGGGAGCCTGGCTCACAAGCCCTGGGACGTGGTATTTCTGTTACACACCACACAGGCGTGCCTTCACTCCGCTGCTGTGTCCTGTTTTGGATGCTGCACTTCATGGGAGGTGCAGACCAGTTGAAGAAAGCGCAGAGAATACCAAGATTGATCAGGTATCTAGAAAAATTGACTGGCAAGTCAAGTTTCATATTGGCAAGTCTGAAGACAGAGGGCATAAGAAAGAAGAATGGATGTGATAACTGCCCAAATATCATCTTTGCTGTGAAAAGAACGAAGGGAGCCTCCCTACGGACAGAAGAAATAACAGTTCAACGCGCAGCGAGGAGGAAGCAGGTAATGAAGTAACAGCAGCTTTCTCAAGGTGAGGGGGGTGATGTCCTGGAGTGGTGTTTGGAAAGGCTGTGGTGTGATGGAGGTCTTTTAGAAAAATCTGTTGGGAATTACACAATTTTGGCTTTAGAGCAGGGGAATAGACTAGACAGCGCTCTATTTTCTGTGATTTCTGTCTTCTGATCCTGCCCAGCAGTCTTAAAGTGGAACCTTCACATGCTCTGAATGCATTGCCTTTGCAGTGGAGTGCAGCAAACTGTGTGGGTCTTGTTTATCTGTAGCAGAGAGCCAACTTTTAAGTGAAACAGTGTGCATAGTTATACAAAACTTTTATATTGGCAATAAAATGCTTTGGCCAAGAGAAAAATATTATATTTCACACAAGAGTCTGCTCCAGTACAGTGTAGAATTGAATCAGCTTAGCTCTTCAGTTTGGCTAGGGGAAAATGATTTCATTTTAGTTGCATCTCCCCTCCATCTCTGACAGATCTATCAAAATACTGGACTTACCGGTTGAAGCTTCCAGCCACTGTAAGTTAAGTCTCGAGTGGTAAAGCCTGGCTGGCAAGCTGATCTGTACAAGTAGAAAAATAATATTCTGTAAGCCTGCCAGCTATTTTAAAGGTCATTTAATGAGACAAGCGCATCCACGACAGGGTCTTCATGCAAACTGTGCTGAACTGGACTGTAAACAGTTCATACACAAGACCAGCGACTTTGTTTTAAGATTTCCAGACCAACCACTTGCAATACTACATTGGTATAAAGTGTTTTGCTTAAGATGTAAGTGAGGGCTATTCCTATGTTGGCCCCAAAGGAGTAGAGGTACAGCAAAGACAACGTTGCAGGTTTGAGATGGAGGATTTTCCTTGCTAACAACAGAAAGTGTCCATGGAATACAGCCTGGTGTAGGTATCACTGGAGCTCCCAGGGCTTGCCATTTCTTTGCAGTTCTTTTGTTCCTCTAAAATTTGTATTTGTATGAAATATAGATTATTTGCCCATTTCTCAGTATATATCCTCATCTAAAGAGAGATGGAGATTGTAAGTGATACATTAGCAAATTCTTTGAGGTATTTCTAAAAGCACAAACAACCAAAATCCACCCCTCAACATCTGTTGGGGGAAAAAAAAAAAAAAAAAAGAGTTGTCTGAAAAATCCACAAGCCAGAATAGATGACAAAGTAGGATTAGAGTCGATCTTGATGATCAGTCATGAAGCCAAATGCCTAAAGAAGCAAACTGTTTTAACAGATACGTAAGCTGCTTTATTACAATAAATGTTTGCCAGGATCCTGAAATCCTGGGGAAATCAATCCTGGATACAAAATACTATATTTTGGGTGGATAGAACAGCGTAACGCTTTTCTACATTTAACTGTACCGCTTACATATGTGCAAGATGTATATACCAAAACCTAATGTTACATCTTACTAACTATCAAGAACATAATCTGTCAGGCTATGTTTTAAAATCTTCAGAAGATAAATACTTCACTTAGGAACCACGAGGTGCACTTTTTCGAGATAACTGAAGATAATCAGGTTCTGGAGAAACCAGGAAGGCTTAAGCAAACATGGAAAGAAGTACTAGTTGTCCTCCAGTAACATGGTTATAGAGCTGCTCAGGAGAAATAGGTTTACTTAGTAGTATCTCAGACTCAAACGTACATGGAGCATTAGAGACTTATACACACACATGTTATTTTTATAATTACTACTTGCAAGCCTAAACAATAGCTGGCCATATAAATAGAAAATCTGCTTACTGTCACTATGCAATTTATTTATGATACTTTGAAAAAGAACAGTATCTTTTATACGGTCTCTTTGTTAATAAGCAGGAATCAACAAATCAACTCTTTCCCTAGTCTGTACGAGGACTATGGTAATAAGGTGATTTCATCTGTGTTTCTTGGATTTTAAGAATCTAAAGGGAAGTTTTAGCGAGAAAAAATAAATGAATGAATTATTAGCCAAATAACTAGCCTAATTTAATTTCACATAAGTTTAGGAGGATGCTTAAAACCAGCCCATACACAAAAAGAGGTGCACTGCTGGGTGATGTGTATGCAACTGGAGTTAATGGAGCTTTTGTGTCAATTAAAAATTAACTACAGTGCATTGAACGCTGCCTTGCCTCTCTCCCTGTCTGGGCCAGGACCATGCCTTAGAGAGTAAAACATTTCAGCCATCCTACAGGCATTACAGGCGGTCAAATATTTTGAGAGAGGAGCGAATTTCCAGCATGACTTGCCTTGGAGCCAAGGGCTCTCTAAGCAAATTCTGTACAACCAGATCTTCAAGAAAGCTTAATGAGGTAAGCAGCTGGGTTTCCATCAATACCATTTCTGAAGTGAGAGCGCTGTATCGAGCTACGGGAAAGCGCTTTGGTCATGCTGCTGCAAAGCTTCCCAGGAAGAAACACAAAGCAAACTGTGATGCTGGTGGCACGGGACCCAGGCAGCAAGGCAAAGCCGGTAGCTGCCTGCAAATTTAGATATATATTTAATTATATGTATTCATTTGTATATTAAAATATATATTTAAAATCAGGACAGTTCATGACCTGCAACATGCAGGGCTGAGCAAGGTCTGGTGTGTTTTTCCATCCCTGAGCAGCAGGGCTGCTAGACAGGTGCTAGATACTGGCACAATGGGGTGGAGGTGAGCTGGGAAGCAGTGATTTCAGTACAATGCTGGAAACCTCTTCTTCCAAGCACAAAGGAAATGGTATGCTCTATCCCAAAGGTGTGCCCATGGAAATAGCTCCTCAAACTCGGTTCTCCTATAAAAGTGGAAAGACCAAAACCTCAAAATGGCTGAAGCCCTGTGAACAACAGAAGATAGTTTGTGCAAACGTTCAGAAGAGATCAGTAAATTCAAAGATGCTCTAATACCTAAGCCAGAATTTGTATAGTAAGACAATCTTATTTATACAATATGCTGGTCTCAAAATCACTAATTTTCCCCCGTTTCTTCCTTTGCTAATCTACTAACCTTGGTTTTTTCCATGTTTCAAAAGAGAAGTGTTTTTTTCTCCTTGATTTTTTTCAAAATAAAGCCAAACTTCAAGGTTTTGAAATTGCCCTTTCCCTTGGCTGGAGCCAGTGTGGGACTATTCCAGTAAGGAAGAATCACTAAAAACCCTCTTGAGTGATCAACCCAGATTGACAAGGTACAATTATAGACACATCATAGACACAGAAAGCACAGTCTTGCAATTAACTTTAGAATTTAACCAGTCCTACTCTTGCATTTGAGTAGCATTTCAAAAAATCCCCTTCCTTTATTTATATTTATTTATACAGACACACACAGAGTATGAAATACTGCTTCTTTTAAAGCCTGGTGACTGCTTGCACCTGTACCTTGCTCTTGTGCTCAAAATCTGTTTGCTGACATTTAATACCCAAGCTGCAGGCCTGCAGTAGCTTACAAGGCTGATGGCACAGAGCTGCCCACTCCCTGGGGTCACTCTGTACCCCCACTGCTCCATCACCCACCCCCACCCTCAATTACAGACAACCTGCAGCCCAGAGAACACACCATCTACTCCCCACCACCGTTCCCTAGCGTATCTGTCCTAGCCTACTTCTCTTTACCCTCCTTAATGCAATACCATCTCCACTCCCACACAAATGGTTTCTTTCCAGGCCTGAGTGGGCAAAAGTACAGGCAAGGACTAAGAGGGCAGGGGAGGATGTCTCCCACCCTGTGTGACAGACATCCCACCAGCCTCTGCATAGTTCTCATTGATAACAACTAACCTGTCTCCAACTACCAGTTTAACTCTGAAAGACTGACACTGCTTTCCCTCTTGTCCGAGATCAGTTCCTTGGATCTTTGCATCTTTACAGTAGTTTCATGTAGCATGTGCCTTCAACGTACCTGCTGTTGAGGTTAGTAGCACAGTTTGCGCTCCTTAGTCCTTGCAGTGGATGTCACACCCGTACACATTTCTTCACTTGCTTCAGTTTCTGCTTCTGCTCTACCACCTTTGCTAACTCCCAAAGGCAACTATTCTCACACCTGTAATTGCATTCAGAGATGTCTTGGGCAAACGAACAAGCATCAGGCTTTCGCTACCCACATCATTTGCAGAGTTTAATTAAGGGAAAGGGAGGAGGTGGTGAAACTTTAGGAGCCAAGATCTGGAATAGAAAAAAACAGCAGCACTGTCTGCTTTAAAATATGTATAGCCTCTCTCCTTCTGTAATCCCATCTCTGAAATTCTTATTTCGTCCCCTCATTACTGCTCAGCGTCTGCCACTTCCCACACTGCTCACAGCACTAGCAATAAAAAATACATGGAAAAAAAAGTTTTCCCTTTTAATAAAATTTCTGATATATTTCATGTTCTAGAAAAGCTTGATCAGTAACTCTGTATCATCTTTATGTCACTGCCATTACTTTTATCACAGGAAGTTTCAGTTGGCTTTTCTAGGTGTTAAGAGTTATTAGGACTTTCCCCCCAACCCTCCCACCCTTGCAGAGTAAGTTGCCTGAGCAGGCAGCTCTTATTCTGAGGCAAGAGATGGGGAAGGAGGGGCAGGAGCAAAGATTTATGCTGAAAAGACAAAAGTGTCAGCTGTGGCTACTGGGCATTTCATGCACTAGATGCTGTCACCCACCAGTAAGTAGCACCTCATATTACCAAAGTCTCAAATGCATTTACAGAGCAAATCTTCCCCTCCTCCCGACCAGCTACAGTTTTTGCTCTAGCCTTTCCTGCTTGGTTTTTAAGGTAAGTCTCTAGGCTTTGCACTTGCCTTACTAAATCTTAAGAATGGAAGTTCAGGTAGCAGCCTGATTTTTGCGACCAGCCTGAAATGTTAAGGTGGTCCCTAGGATCTTAGAAGACAACAATTTAGTTCTCACCATTCAGGCTTTCACCTAGGGAAGTACAAGCATCAAGCCAGAAGCCCTCAACAAAAGCTACGGTACATTTTGAAAGGCATACATTATAAAACACAGCTAAAAATCTCAATAAAGCCAGTTAAAATTAATGACAAATGAATGGGGAAGAGGAGTAGGAGGCACTGCTAACTCCAAACATTCAAAAAATGAGTCAGTTCTGAGGAACAAGTTGTATTTTTTTGTTCAAACTTCTACACTAAGCCGAGTTCATGTTCTCCAGGTATTTACTACTCCTTAAGGCTCTCAAAGCTTAAGCGGGGAGAGGTGGGGGGAGGGCTACCAAATTCTCATGTGGCCAGAGGTGACCCAGCTTCTAAAGAAGCCAGCACAGAGAACATCAAGAGCTTTGGTAAGGGACGTATTGGCTGGCTGAAATCTGTCCTCCCCTCATGAAAAATGTAGGGGAAGGAGACAGTTTCTTCCTCCCCCAGATGGGAGCCCTCCTCCCCACCCACTCTACTCTATAGCTTGTATTGAGAAGTGGTTAGTCATAGTGAGACACAGATGCGTTCACGCCTGGATGATGAAACTCAGATGATAACAAGAACATGTTCTTGTCTACAGGCCAGGAAACAACCACTTCTTTTCCTGCAAGCCAGCTTTTATGACTCTTGCTCTCCCCATCACAAAGGAGTTACTTTTATTTAGCTTTACTCAGCATACTGGGGAAATACACTGGTTTTACTTCCCACAATGCACAAGCTACTTGCTCTTCCACCAAGTTTGCTTGCTGTCCAGGCTTCTATTTCCTCATGGGATATCAGATGCCACACATACCCCCTGCATGCTTGCACAGAGCTGTTGGCCATGAGATATATAGAAGACTAACAAGAACGAGGACCGAGGGTTGTGGACATGGACGAAGCTGATGCAGAAAGGCAATCACTGCATGGCAGGGGTGTGTACCTGGCATAGAAAAAGCCCTCATGCTGAGGTTTGGCCCCTTGAAACATGTAACACTGAAAACATTCATTTGTAATTCAGTAAGTAATAGTTCATAATCTTAATTTGAATGAGACACTAATGAACTGGTCTGAATATATTTACATGTTCGGTTTTGACTGTCCTCTGAAAATGCTGTCCTTACTTTGAGAAGACATGCACAACAGTGGTTAGAAGTCGAGTGCTCCCTGCTTTTGGCAACACATAGCTTGTAGGAAGGTTGGACAAAACCACGGTCAGCTTTTCTGGGGGTGCAGTTACTGACCTTCTTCAGGTTTCCATGCTCAAATAGTGAGAAAATACAGAGATTTGCTAAGCTTTACAGATTTTTTAATCCAGAACACCGACTTAAGAGGGCGCTCATCCTAAGGCTGAAGTATAAAATCAACTTTTCCAAGGCCAAACTTGATAGATTCAGAATACCAACTTAGTAGCAAGTAAAATCAAATGAATAATCAAAAAACCTCTTAAGCAATGGCACTCCCCTACTGGTTGCACAACTTGGAAATACCTTTGAAATCCAATTCAAGATTCAAACCCTACCAGAGCGTGATCGAGTCATTTCAGCGTTTTGTTGTTTATAAAGTACTTTGAAGCAGCCTTTGGCATTCAGTACTGTTTCATCACTTCATTTTGTTACTAAATCAAGGAGGTCTCCAGTTAGTCACCTCATACCAGAAGGACTTTAATCTACTCAACTGTATGAAACGTTTTCCCTCCTTGCATCCTGCCATAAGATGAACCATAGCACAAGCAATTCTTGTAGCGTCATAGCTGTGCTAGCTCTCAATAAGCTGTTGAATGACACCCCATAGGAAAGAAATCAGGACCAGCATTCTAGAATTCCACAGTTCCAGTATTATTCTAGTTTAAGGAGATGAAGAGCTTTAATGAAGCTTCCTGAAGTGTTATAGGTCAAATTAGAGAATTCTCCTCTCCCTACTTTACTTGTGGCTTTGCGCTCAGTCTGGCTTTGTATGGAGCTCTCCTGTACTGCTTAAAGATCAGCAAAAGTCATTACCATGTGCAGCAGACTCAGCAATCAATGTCAGGACATATACGCATTTTTCCCCTCTCAAAGGGCATTACTGTCCTCAACTTCTCAATGATCATGAAACTGGCAACAAGATATTTACTTTGATCAAGGTGTTTATTGCATCTCAGAGGGCACACATGCACTGGGGTTTTTTGTTTTTTTGTCTTTTTAAACTGAAATACAAAGAAGAGCCATTTTGAAATTAGCTTTTTATAGAACTTTCCCATTACTGTGTATGTTATCCTCACAGCAAATTCAGATACAACCACTTCTAATGGTACCATACATTGATTAAATAGTTCATTTGAAAGACTTTAGGTGAATATCTTTCCAATCCGATATGCTTTTACAGAGAACTGCCAAGCCACTTGTAACACTGATCAACAGTGACCTCATTGAAGAGTCAAGATCTTACGCCAAGCCATCAGCAGAAACAGTATGAGAACAAATAAAAATTAAAGAAACACAGTATGTACAGTAAAGGGCATGGATCTCTGGATCAGAATGAAATCTAATCACCAATAGTACAAAACTACTCACAGCGCATTCGGGGCAATGGAGAAAACACTAGCCTAAGGCATACACAGGTAAGCACTAAATTAAGAGATGTACGTAAGAACTGAACAGAGGTGAGTAACATCACTTGTCATGTTTTGACTACAGATATACCAAAGAGTGCTCTTGCATTTGAAATCCCTTAATGCCAGCAGAACTAGGGTTACTTTTTCCAACTACGTGGAGAGAAACTGACCCTTTACTTATTTTTTCAGTGCATTTAGCAAGAACTGATAAGTATGCCAATTTTAAATGCAAAAACTTAAATAATTAAAATAGTTTTAAAAATAAAAACAGCAATAAATATGGTATTCTTTCAGATATGATTTTTCATTCTTGGTAAATAATCGAAAAAGTATGTTATGGAAGTTTACCTTTATATTACTTTAAATTATCTTAACATATACAGTGCCACAAAAATAAAACGTTTTTTCACGACAGTTGAGATTCCTGTGACTGGAAAAAAACCAAAAAAAACCAAAAAATGTATTTCACACAATTTCATAAGTAATTTCCTTACTATCTGGTATTATCACACTATGTTTTGTAACAGATAAAGGAGAAATTGAGTCTTAGGGAAATTTTAAGTGTCCTCAAAAAGTTATATACATTGAAACCTTCAAAAACCACAGACATCGCTCCAAATGGCTCACCAAACAACAGCTGCATAATCTGCCCCTGTGGGATAGGTTCAGAAAAGCACTAGAAGGCATCAGAAACATACATCCATTGTTTAAATTGTAAAACACAAATAACCCAAGTACACGAATTTCGAGAGAGTAGGGGTAACAGCTAAGGTAGTACACATTCCTAATGTTCACTTTCACAGCTGTGCTACACGTTTCAGGAGGAAGAGAAAGTCTGAGTAAGCGCTGGGTTTGGTACTGGTGGCTCACTTTGAAACTCTGAGCATCTGTTTGTAGACTCCAAACTCACGGTTTTTATCATCCGGTCAGAAAAACTGCAGCTGTGAAAACAGAAAAGTATGAGATGAAAACTGGAATAATGCATTAGATGAAGCACGTTCTAGAAAAAGCATCGAACCTGCTCATCTGTTCACACCTCAGAGGAGCTGTCATCAGTTGTTAGTGAAGCAGTGGTCTTCCCAAAGGCAGTTATAAATCCATCTACTACAAACCCAAGTCAAAAGCAGCGACTCCTAGCAATGAAGGCGCATCTCCATTCCTGGCCATCATCACCAAGTGCCAGTTACACCTCCCCAGGGCTGGAATTTGGAGCACGGGGACGTGGAACTGAGTGGTGTCTGTTAAGAGGAGCCTGATCCCATCCACTGCTGCTAACTCTAGTGCAGAGGAGGCTTAGAACAGGACTTAGAATTAAACTCTAGGTAGAAAGAAAAGGGACTTATGAAGAAGGCTTTGAAGATATGTAATGATTGTCCTCTTCTCACCTGGCAAATTATCCTAGTCTATAATTGTAAAATGCCTACTGTACTTCTGCATAATTATTTTTTAATTGGCTTAAGTGTTCAATTCAATCTGATGTTTCTGCTTGGCCCTCTTCACATCCTTCTCCAAAAATCTCACAGCAATGTTTTTGCCTTTTTTTCATTCCATTCTGCAGTACTGTTTTGGTTTTGGTTTTTGTTGTTGTTTGGGTTTTTTTGCTTCTCCTCTTTTTTTTTTATTTTTATTTATTCTTCTGTTCTTCCCCACTGTTGTTCGACATGGCACTGCTCAGGACCTCATGCTTTGGCATTCAGAAAAGCAGTGTCTGGAAAAATTGTATGGTGGGGGAGAACATTAACTGGCAGCAGTTGAGATGCAAACAACCTTCCCTTGATGATCAGGATACGTTAAGTTTTTCCTCTTTTGATCCCTTCACACCTATGATGCCAAATCTGTTTCCATACCCACAAGACTGGAACAAGCCTCTTCAGCACCATTTTGCCCCCAGTATTTGTAACCTATTTGTTTCAGTATTAATTTCAGGAAAAAACCCACATGAACCCTTGGATTGAGTGGAAACAAGGCAAAAAGTGGAAGTTACAGGTTGAAGGTAACTTTCTCTGGTAGTCACTTTTGGCAAAAATGTAGCCAAAAGTCAAGCTTTCAGGCTAAAATTAAGAGCGTGGACAGAGAATTTGAGTTTCTGTTTAAACTACCACATTATCAGTGTATGCTTCTCCCTAAATCTGCAGCTACATTTTATCAGTCATATTCAATCTACAAGCCTAATCAACATCTGTGTGCCAGACATACCACAGTGTAACATGCTTAGGTAGGCTGTCACAGAATACCTTATCGTTTATAAGAAATCCTTGATGTTAAGATCCGCTAATGGGTCCTTTGTTGGAGGCTTCTTGGGACTCTGAGTAGCAGGAGTTGGGCTTGGAGAAAGCTAATAGATGCCAGCCAGGAAGCCAGAAAAAAATCAAAGCAGACAAGGATACACAAGCATTAGGTAGATATAGCTGGTTTTCACACAAGCACATTGCAAGCATACAAAGTTCTGAATTTTCTTTAAGTTCAGTGTGTTGTCATTTTGCTCAAGCATTGTTCAGACTCCATCCTTACTACAGGACTAACAATGTTTGGCTGGTTTAGTGGACACTGCTACAGAAATTGCATATTCTAACTAGCGTAGCTTCAAATCACTCACTCTGTAAGACAGAATGGTGTTAAGATCATCAGCCCAGTCAGAAGTTAAGCAATTGTTAGATGTTAAACACCAAGGTGCAGAATAAGCAGAGTGCGTGCTGCAGAGTACGTCTGAAAATCCCAGCAACTGGCATTTAAGTACAAGTTGTTCTACACTGGTAGTGTAAGAGCCCTAAGCGTACTGGATATGTGATTATATCATGCTTTATTCCTCCTCTGGTAGATATAAAAATAATCAATTATTCCACAGAAAGTGTTGGCCATTCAAGTTCCATGCAACCCTTTCCACTATGGAGCCCAATGATTCTCCCATCCTGACCTTACTCCCCCCTGCCTTCCACCTTACTCAGGGAACCAGGTGTTTTGCACTGAAAGGAACCCAGCAAGCTACCGGTCTAAACCGGTTAAACTTGCATTTACTGAGAAACAGCTGTCATCCAAGAACTTAAGGCCTTAGCTTCTTCATAAGCAGAAGGTCAATTTTCTGAAGAATCCTCTTGGTGGGCTGGGAGGGAAGTTGCAGAGTGCAGTTCTAGTAAATGTTGAAAAGTGCTGAACAGAATAGGAACACCCATCAGCTCCACTTTGAGCTTTACCCAAATCTCCCCCCAAAAACAAATCTTGGATGTTGTTAGATTTAGGAGACTTTTCAAACCTGCTCCGTTGGTCTTGTACAAGGGAATTGAAAAAAATCAAGGTGGTTCATGTGATCTGTTGCAAGTCAATGGTTGGCTTGGACAGTTGTACTCTTTGCTGGGTAAAAAAGTGCCTGGACGGCCAGGCCCAAAGAATTGTGGTGAATGGAGTTCAATCCAGTTGGTGTCTGGTCACAAGCAGCGTTCCCCAGGGCTCAGTATTGGGGCCAGTTCTGTTTAATATCTTCACTAATGATCTGGACCAGGGCGCTGAGTGCACCCTCAGTAATTTTCCAGATGACACCAAGCTGGGTGGGAGTGTTGAGTGTTGATCTGCTTGAGGGTAGGAAGGCTCTGCAGANAAATATTTCTTCACCAAAAGGGTTATCAAGCATTGGAACAGGCTTCTCAGGGAAGTGGTTGAATCACCATCCCTATGGTGGTATCACCATCCCTATGGAGGTATTTAAAAGATGTGTAGATGTGGTGCTTAGGGACATGGTTTAGTGGTGGACTTGGCAGCATTAGGTTAACGGTTGGACTTGATCTTATGGGTCTCTTCCAACCTAAATGATTCTATGATTCTAAGTCAGGCAGCTGATACTACAGGAAATTTCTTTTACAGTCCTACAGCTAGAATTGAACCGAGATAATGCATACACACAAGCTACTTTCTAGGGAAATGGAGAGCAATTAAACATTCACCTAGCAGTGACACTTACCTGTACACCAGGGCCAGTGGCAGCTCCAAATGGTGGCCTCATCATAGGCTGCCCGTACATAACTGGCTGCTGGGGCATCATGGGTACGCCTGTGCCTGCTGGGGGCTGTAAATTAATGCAGTGTGAGTAGTGTTCTGGGTGAAGAAAGGAGGGCAATGTAACAAAAAAGACTCACCATCCCAAATGCTGCTCCTGGCTGTGGGACAGGTGGAGTACCTCCTGTGGCAGGAACAGCACTTGCTGGAGGCACAGCTCCTGTCTAAAAATTTTTTTAAAAAATAAAAAAATAATAATAATAAAAAAGCAATAATCTCTATAACACCAACTATCTGGAAACCACATGGAGTCTCCAGCATTCTCAAAGTTGTTCTGGAAAGTAGGACTGTTACGTAGCAGAATACCTAACCTCAAAACCACAATGCTTCAAAGAATGAGAGTTGAATGAGTCCTTATGCTGATGCTTAGCTTGCTTTTTCATAAGCAAGGGTGACACTCCATTCTCTATATGAATGGAATTCATTTACTGAATACCACTGAAAATAGGCCCAAGGAAATGTGTACTTCTCCTCCTCCTAGATAGCGTCCACTTTGGGACATGGTTTAGTAGGCATGGAGGTGTTGAGCTGATGATTGGACTAGGTGATCTCAGAGGTCTTTTCCAACCTTAATAATTCTATGATTCTATGAAAGCATCCCAATTTCATAACTGATAGCCAACACACTGTTATACTTGTTGTAGCACTGTATTTTAGTAAAAGCTTAAGCAGACTGTAAAGCTAAGGGAAATAACTGCTATAACTAGTTTCCAATTTAAAAAAAAACAGTATTTTTATGCAGTAAGATTTATTTAAGTTAAAGAATAAGTTCACACACTTAAGCCGCAATCACAACCATTACATACTTTACTAAGGAGAATTCATTTTGTCTTGTTATGGCTAACTTGTTATGATTTTCATTCAAATAACACAAGGAAAAAAAAAGTGATCTTTCACTACGATTCAGGAAGAGAGAAGTGTTAGTTGTGTAGTTTGACTGGATGTACAGCACAACAGCATCTTTGAACAAGGCTACTCCACTTATCTAGCAGAACCTACACATCGTCCCTTTTGCTTCCCTTGTCTGTAACTTCCCATGCATAGAGTCTCCTTATGGCCTCGAAAGCATCAAAGTCTCTCCTTTTCACAGAAGAATATACAACCCAATTAACAACTCTAAAGACAGGCAGGAAGCATTCAAGGAAAGGATTTTAAAATGGTAGTACGATTTTTTAGGAACTTCATTACTGCTATTGTATGGCCTAAGTATATTGGCACAATTTGTCAAGCTATTACAGAAGCTATAGGGTCATGCCTGAGCCTCCACATCCTTACCACCTACCTTGAGTCAGCTACATCTCACCACACTCGGAGAGCGGCTAGCATACTTTCAGTTCAAAGGACAGTGTGTCTCTGGAAATCTGTTGGAATTAATCACTGAACAGACCACTTCTGTGAATGCTGCATTTAGTGCCCTTGGTTGATCCTTGCTTCCAGACTAAAATATGCCAGTTTCTTGGGAAACTGGAGACAAGTCAAGAAAACCTGTTCCAGATTCATTAATTAGGAAACACCCTACCATTTCTGGCTAATAATTATGAACCTCTTCTCCAGTCTTAAAATTTTCTGGCGAGCATTTTAATTAAAAGCTGTACTGCACTAACAGCATAGCTGTCCCCAAACTAAAACTAACATCTGGACGCTCAGGTATGGAAAGCAAGGAATAGGAAGGCACAGATTAATGACATCAGATGCAGTGATCTGACTGGAGCCGCAGGAACACACTGTAGCTCAAAATCCAGTTAGGCAGATGCCAAGAAAATGGCTACGCAAACTGAATCTGCTTTTGCCTCAAAGCACTAGGGTCACTCAAGGCAACTGGCTTTTATGAAATTTTGCTGATTTTAATCCAGAGGGTAAAAAGTCACAAGGAAGGGAAGAAGTGACCAAAACTTAAGTGGTTCAACAGTGATGTGAAGGAAAGCTTCATCTAGGTCTCCACATTTATTTTTCCTGCAGATCTGGCTTCCTTTGGTTTCAAAAAATACCTAAATGAATGATTTTGAAGAAATATATATAGCACCCATGTTTCATAAAATACTATCAAAACCACCCAGCTTTCCAGGAAGGCTACTTAGTTATCAGATGGTAAAACAAGTACAAGATCAGGCTGATGTTACAGAAGTTAGAAATTTCAGGTAGTACAAGTCATCAGATAGTTGACATCCAAGTAAAGCAAAGACAGTTTGAAGCCATTATTTTCAAGCTTACAGCAAAGAAATGGTTAATCACTACTACCACATTCAACACATTGCCTGAGAATTGTCTGCTGGACAGACAGTGAAAGAAAAGCCATGTTAGGTAGCTTCTAGCTAGTTTTAATTCAGCAGTAATAACTGTAGTGCAGGCGAGGTGCTGTTAGTATCTTCATGTTTAGTAAGTAAGTACAACAAGAGATTAAAAAAAAAATTCACTTACACTGTACAGTATTGCCCAGCCTTTCTATTAAGAAAAAAGTTGACGTTACAACTAATACACTCAATGAAATACCAAGTTCAGGGAATTCTTCTATCTTCCATAAGGTTAAGGAACAAGCTGGAACAGGCTTAGAGTCACGTTAACATCTGGCTGTGGCAGCAGGGAACTGAACTGGTCATGCTCCCCCTTGACAGTCCTTTCCTTCCCTTCCCAACCAAACTTTTTTCAAACAGAGGCTGTTTTATACCCTGTATTACTTTCATGAGATGAGGTATGACCCCTCTTCAGTTTACTCTTGTAGTTTACTCATGATCAAGTTGCTCTTATAGCTAATTTAGATTTTTAGCTCAACTGAACCCTCTTCTCTCAAAGTTAGTGCCTTCTGATACATTTTACAGGGCAATCTTAACTTTTCCAACAGACTGCTTTACTCCGCTAAACAAGGTACCCACTTCTAATCTAACATCAATCACCTGATCAGCATGAATATTGTGTAGTCTTTTGATCTACTTCATTCAGGAAAGCTTGAGAAAAACCTATTTATTTTCTCTCCTTCCAGTACTACAGCTTTGGATCAATACCACTGTCTTTTGGGCCATTGGCTGTGCCTGGTGCTGGCAAGACCTATACGGCTAACCTGCCCACAGGTGTTAAGTGTACATGTAGAGTAACCTCTTGATACATACGCTAGTGTATTTTTGTTGACCTGAACTCAATGTTTTATTTATACCAGCTGTAAATCTGGTCTTAAAAATGTGACTTGAAACAATCACATCTTTTATACAGAAGCAAACTCTTTAGGAGCAGTGCCTACACATATGCTTGCATAAGTCTCATAAAATATTGAGGTTTCAGTAGCAGTAGTATCAACGTATTAGCCACATACCAACGGACCACCTGGGACACCACCAGTTGACCATGTTGCAGGTGCTACTTTTGGCTGCCAGTTGGCTCCTCCTGTTAACTTTTTCTCTCCAGCATTCCACTGAAGGTCTCCCCTAATAGAGAGGGGGAGAGACAGAGCTATTATTTACACACCCTCACAGTGAAAACGAAAACCAATTGCAGTATACATTAACATTAGGCTTGCAGCCACATTAGTTTATGGTGTATGCAGTTTAAGTTATTAACAGAAAGATACACTTCTAGTGCCACTCAGTTTCAGGGGTTGTTAGCAGTAGACACCAGTACACTCCATACTGAAGTCAGTTACACAGTTAATGGCCTTTGTGGTGAGAATTAAAGAGAAGTTTTACTTAGTATTGACCAAAGGTAACATATTATCGCATATACCCTTGCAAAGTAGGAAGAGGGACTGCTACTGCCTATTCTACTGAGACCAGGCAGTAGAGCTGCCTGTTAGAAGTCTTTGAAAGGTCATTTCATTGCTGGAAATCTTGCTCAGACAGCTGAAGGAGGAAAGCATTCAGTTCTGAAAAAAGTTGATAGATACAAGAGAAATAAATCATTCATAGAATAGAAGGGCTGTTGCAAAAGCAGGTTTTGTTAGAGGCCGCTCTATCCAGAATAAGCTGCACCATTTGAATGAAGTAAATTGAAGGAAGCTAAGTTTTGGGGTTAAACCTCATGATGTGTTTATACATATCCCTCCTATCATTTCCACAGAGGCACAACACTTTTTGAAGTACACACATCATAAACTGGTCCTGCATACAGAGAAAGACTCAGCACAGAAGTAAGCAAGCAGTTAGATTAAGAAGATAGATTCAAAAATAAATGCAACGCTGTAAATATTTCTTCTTGCAAAAAGAAGCTTTTCACTGCATGGAATGAACTTCTTTTCTATTTTACAAGTATTCCAATGCCTACACGATAAGCACATCCAGCGTCTGTAAAAAGATAACAAAACTATTACATATTAGCCTAGATTACTGAGGACAGCTATACAATTTATTATCTGGACTATTTGTTCATTTTAAGTTGTTTGGAAGTCAACTATCCAATATGTAGACAGTGATTTACAGATTTTTTTTTTTTTTTAAGATTCAGATTAAAGCCAGCAAGTTTAAAAACTATTTTAGGAACGATTAACCTTAATTACTCAGTGAACCTGTATAGAATAAAATATTTTTTCCAGAATTTTTCTGAATTTTTTTTTTTGTGGGGTAGGGAGCACATGACCAATTCATTGATTCTTAATAAACACTGAAATAGATGTAAGACTATACTACAGATTTGAAAACTTTCTTTTTTTAAAAACAAAAGTTGAACTTACTTTTTTGAAGTGGTACCAGAAATTCCAAGATCTGATAATTGAAAGGAAAAAAAGGGGGGG
>VZTL01077397.1:15580-45427 GCA_013400535.1 Scopus umbretta | reverse complement strand
TTTAAATATTTTGATTTTTTTTTATAACTGTTAATGTGCTTCATTGTTAAAGCTAGTCCAAGTTGAAGGCCATTTTCCGTAGGCCTTCATCAACAGTTTCTGTTTTCTAAACACTTTACTTTTTCCCCATTTAAAGTCTGCATCTTTTTAGGTTGCACTCGCACAGTTCACACTTCCCACATTTGCCAATCATCAAGGCTACGTGAAGTAATTTTTAGATAGTTCTAAACAAACAAATCATTATTTAATCTTTTCCATGCAAAAGAGTGGGGAACAGACTGCTTCAGTAAATTGCAGGTGCAGAAGGAAAGAGTCTGGGTCTAAGGAAATCTCTGCACTTCTAACTAGGTGGAATGTTTCCTGCCAAATTTTAACTGTTTTCTTTGTGCTTCCGTGCTTTTGCAAGTCTGCTCAGTGAGGGTATTCCCCCTCTTGCTGAAGCACTTACGATCTCTTACAATCCACATCTCTCTGTGACCTGTATCCAACACACCTCCAACACCCATTTTCTCATTTCATTTCAGTTCTCTTGGCTGCACAGTCTGTCTCATCAGTGCTTCATGCCCTACCTCCATCCCTTAAGAAGGACTTTTTCCCTCAGTTTCTCTTCAATCCTAATTTTAAATTATGAAAAATGTCAAGAAGTTGCCTGAAAAAAGCCCAACAAACAAACAAACAACAAAAAAAAACCCGACCCCAAACTTATATGCATAGTTATATAAAACTGTGATTAAAGGACACTAGGAAATCATAGAAATTATGTAAACCAACTGCTTGAAATAAACTTCTCAATTTGAAGGCTTCTGTTGCTTGTTAGAGGATGTTACAAAAGCACTATGCAGTGTCCACAGAAGTGTATTGTCGTGGACTACTGGAGATGCTTGTTTTGTCTGAGCTATTTTGATTAATACGTTTGTCATCTCCCTTAGATGTTTTACTTCTGGGAGCTCATGGAGGCTTATTTAGCAAGGCAGTGAGTGCAGGCTGGGCTGCTCTCAGGCCACAGCACTGGCAGTGCAGTGTCACTCTGTTCACGCTCCCATTGACCAGCTTCAGCCTCATTAACAAGGGTCATAATCTCTCCTTGCACCAGGACCTGGGATTTTGCCATGTCACTAACCCTAGTCCATTGTTACTAACCCTAATGATTTTTAACTCATTCCGAGTGTAGAAAAGAAACCTGGTAACACTTTCATCTCTGGTTCTGTCCTGGTCTGCTCTGAGGGAGTGAACTTACATTTTCCATTGCTATTTTTCCTTTCTGTGCCTTTTTCCATTCTTGGCATTTTGTCACTGTTGCAGTTATATTTAATTTAATACAGTGAAAACTCTTAAAATATGTGACAAAATAGACACCCAGTAGCTTATTTCTTAAACTTTATTTTTCAAAAGTTTTTATCATCTTGCCTTGAGCTGAGCTTTGGAGCCTTGGACCCCCCTTGCTAAAAGTGGACCTGAAGCCTCCATTGATTTCAATGAGTGGAGAACATTTGCACAGAAAAGTTTAGGAACACATGCTTCAATAAACAATCAGAGATAAAAAAAGTGATGATAAGGGTGGGAATTTTCCTATGTATTGAAAACTTTCTCTAGATTGTAGAAATCTGTCCACTGTAATTCTGCTAATGTTGAATCTCGGATGACCAGAAAATTACCTCTATTTCAGACTGCAATCTGGTCTGCTCAGAGGCGCCTAGATATAAAAGGTACCAGGAAGGATCTTCTTCACCTGAAATTCTCTAAAGTGGCATACTCCACATGTATTTCTTCTGTGCCTATACCTTCATCACAGTCTCAGTGTACGTAAGGCCTCAGAGACAGAAGACATTAGTTATTTGACAAACCTGTGAACTGGACCGCAATGGGTGTAGATGGTAGAGTTGCTCACTTTTTGCAAGAAGCTTTGCATACATATTGTTCACATACCAAAGCAAGGCCATAATGCCCAGATCCAGGATATTCTGGGTAAATGTCTACCCTGCCAGCCCTATACCAGAAGGCACACTGCATAACTAAGTACAGTTTCTACATCTAACTAGTCTGGGAGAGTCCTGAGATTCTGATCCTTGAGCTTTGGGCACCTTCTGTCATTTTTATCCAGTGATGGTGAAATATAAAATGTGAAAGCTCACTCAATAAGATAATTGTGGCCACAGTTTTCTCCTTTGCCTCTTTTCTGCTCTTTTCCTGGCTTCTGGTGGCTTCATGATTCTTGCATTCATAGAGCCACTTGCAAGTAAAATTGGCCAGGGGCTGTTCTCTGGCCCTGAGGCGTGGTATAACGATGTAATTGTTCAGCTGAACTCTCTAATCTCCAAAACTGGGTCGCCGCATCCAAGCTGCCTATTAGGAATTATTCCTAACACTTTTTAATCCCTAGCCTGTATGGAAGAATAGTAGCTGGCCTGTGCCAAAACTTCACAAAAGGCCATGCTACCAATTTAATATTGTGAATAATACTGTGCCAGCCCTTGGACCTGTGACCTGGTCCTGTGTAGCCAACTATTTAGACTTAACTCAGCTCCTGAAGAAGAGATGAAGCATGATCAAGTGTATTTTTGGTCAAAAAATACACTTTTAGATTGGTTATTAGGAAAAATTTATTTCCTGAAAGAGTGGTGAAGCATTGGAAGAGGCTGCCCAGGGAGGTGGGGGAGTCACCATCCCTGGAGATGTTCAAAAAACATGTAGGTGTGACGCTTCAAGACATGGTTTAGTAGTCATGGTGTTGTCGGGTTGATGGTTGGACTAGATGATCTCAGAGGACTTTTCCAACCTTAATGATTCTGTGATTCTATTCTATGATTCTTTGATTCTATGAAATAACACTTGTGAAAACTCCAAACTTAATTTCTGCTTCCTGATCAAGGGATGCAACCAAAAGATACTGTATTAGAAAAGATTTTGAGGACAGATGGGAAGAAACTACCTTCCTTTTAAACATATTTATCTTTGAAAGACTGTTCCATAGACAGGATCCTAAACAAGGGTGCTTCATTACTTTTTAGCTGTCAGGGATCATCAGGGCAGCGTGCTGGGCAGGGGCAGGTTGTGGGGAGCTGGGGTTGCCCTCATCTTCAAGTGCAGCCCCCCCAGTACCCTGGCAAAAAGAGCAGAGCAAGGGTGAGGGACTGGGGCCAGCTGAGGCCCAGCCAGGAGGTCATGGCAGCCACGCGAGGCCATCCCAACGCAGGCAGACAGGCAGCCTAGCATAGGCATGGGCCAGGGCGTCAATGCCCCCTTCAAGTCAGGGGCTGAAGCTCCTCAAAGCTCTTCATCATTAACTTTGCTTTTCCCCAGACATCTGATCCGAGGTTCATCTTATCAGAGCTGATCTTGAACATAGGCAGCAAACCTGCTGCAAGGAAGCAAGTGAAGAACTAGTAGATCTTGCACTCAGGGCCCTGACAGTAGCATATTCATTCACTGGAGTATGAAGGAAAAATAGCTGAGAGACTAGATTTTCATTTAGATGTGTCTCTGCAGTAAATGGAAACTGAATGCATAGGCTTTTTTTTTTTTTGAGGGGGGAGGGAGGTTAATCTTAAATTACATACTATAATATGCAAAGAAGCCTTCCCCAGGGTTACAACAATATGCTTTATGAAATTTTGAAGAATTGGATGTTGATGAGGATAAAGTTAGATAAATTAATGGTGCATCTTAGTTCTTGATCCTTGTATTTCCAGGATTATTGCCCTCTCCGTGTTATTTTGAACATTCCAAAATGCTCTGACATGCCACCATTTTTGTATAGAGACAGAAGAAACAACAACAGCAATAACACCACCATCACCACCCCCCTTCTAAGCAGACATGACCACAGTCAAATAGGGAAAATTTGCTTATTCATAGAAGAATATTTACACTTATGCAAGCTGTTGTTTGGGTCAGGAACTACTCTAAAATTTCATACTATTTGCATAAATTTCATTTTACTTTTTATCTCTGTTAGAAAACAAGATAAAATATAGCCTAGCCTTGTGGTGAGCCTAACCAAGTGACTGTAGCCACAGAACTTCTTCTTCAGTGTCTATGTGTTTGAAAGCTTTTGGTAAAGTAAGCCTAATCTTAAATTTGCTAATTCAGTCATATTTGGTCCAAGTAGGTTCACTATAGTAAGAGAATTTTTCTTCAGGGTTTGGTTGGTTTGTTGTTTGTTGTGGGTTTTTTGGGGTTTTTTGTTTTTTTTTTCCCCCTGGTAAAGATGCAGTTTCACATTATATTTAATCATGAATAAGAGGGTTCCAATTGATAGCGAACTTTAACCCCAACTACCTACTCCTTCAAATTCTTTTGCAGCTGCTCTTGTGATCATGGAGTTACAGGGTGAGTGTAAATTTCCAGCACTGCTGTAACAAGATGTTGAATATGTGCCAGATGAAAAATGTCTTTTTTAAAGGTGTTGGCACTCAGTAGCTGGTACTCTAAAACTGAAACAGTCATGAGTATTGGTCCCTTCTGAATATATGGTTTTGACATGGCTTTAATAAAGGTGGTTACATTGTTCCTTCTGTAAAAGGAGGATGATAATGGCAGCCTAGTAGGAAAATTCCCATAGTCCCCTGTAGCTCTAGCTACGAATAAATCTAAAATGAAAATGACATCATAATGTTTGTACAGGAAAATATATCTCCAGAAACTAGTGCAGCTTCAGAAAATAAACTGACAGAAAAAAGGAAAAAAAAAAGAAAGAAACAAAAGTATTTGTAACTGTCTTCAAATGCAATTTTATTAGGTGGACTACTGTCACATGGCAAATCAACTTTTTGATGTCTTCCCTCAGCTAACATTTTACACTAAAATTTCACAACTGCAGTCAATGCTTTCCTAATCAGTTTTGTAGATTGAAACGTTTTTAGAAATATCTGACCATAAGGAGTAAAGTAGTGGTTCTTCACAAAAATGACATTTTCAGTGTATGACTCTCTACTAATGATGTGTTAACTCTTTCCCTACATGACCTAATGAGAAATCCATAATAAATACATATCTAAGTGCCCATTGGTTACTTTATTATTATTACCTTATTAAGCTGCTTTCCAAACTCTTGAAAGAGAAAAGGCAAAATGGTTTCTCCAGTAGAAGACATGAAGTTTTCTTGCATTTCCCCTTTAAAATTAGAGAGATTGTCCATTATACATTTTATTTTTAATTGAAAGGCTGTTGGCAACCTAAAATTTGCCTGCATATATTATAACAGGGTTATTTTCTTGTCCCTTTCCTTTTTCATATGTGCTTTGGGATCCTTTATTAAGTCATTGTTCTGTAACTGCATTCTATTATAATTCTGCTCATTTTTAATAATATGTATTATGTTTCTGCTGCCCTGAAGGACTCCCATGAAAATTAAATGTTTAAATAAAATGAGCACCCAATGCTTCTTTCTACTAGGCTAGTTAATATTTTATAAAATATTTTTATCTGTGAAGCTTTCAATACTTCAACTCCAAAATGACTTTCTAAATATTATAAGCAATAACAAATACCCCTTGACTGAATAGCAAAGAAGAAATTCAATCTGTGTGACAGTTGCTATTCATAAACTGTTCGAGATTCACTCTCATGGTTTGTGATGTTAGCTGAACCCTTTTGACTGAGTTACAGAACTAGATTCAGTAGGGGAGTCATACCTTTCTATTTATAAATACCTTTTGGAGTTAGCCTCTATTTTCCTTTTTCACATACAGAGCCTGATCCTGGAGACCTAAGTAATTCAAAATTCATACCGATTTTATTGCCAGGCCAGCATCATCCTTCCTATAATACAAAAAAGGCTGTCACCAGATACATACACACAACTTCCTTTGAAGCCAATGAGATCTCTGTGTGCACTCAAAGACAGAATACAGCCTTAGATGCTTAGAAATGATAAATGTATACAATTAGAATTCATTCAGTTTGCTAAGCTGTATCGGTATTGAATAAAAGCATTGAGACTGCACTGTGATGCTTTAAAAAATAAGTTTCTGCTCCACAAAAATTGAGTAGTCCACATCTGTAAATTCAATACTATTTCCAATAAAAATTTCTAAACAGCATTTTCCCAGCCTCTAAACTTAACCTTGGGTCTCAAATATAAGTAGTGTCTATTCATGTATATAATTTTTCCAACTAAAAGTCTGGCCGACCTAATTAGACTTGCAGGTTAACCCCATTATCTTCATACTTTTCTTTTGTGATCATGTCCATACAAAGCTATTGTTTACAACATTTTTTTTAGCGATGTAGCGTACTAAACTTTAATCAACTACTTTATATATAATGCATAAATGAGCATAGACTACAGCTCATTTTACTTAGATGTGTTGTTCCTTCAATAATAACGGAAGTAAAAAGCCATGTAAAATTTATATTTATCCCTAAGTTTAGAAGATGCAGCATGATTTGAATATACTCAGGATAAGTTGCATAAGGTATGACAGTACTTTACCTTCACTTCCTCCTGCCCCCTAAAAAAAAGGAAAAATTCATGTGATTTTGGTAGAGAAAAAAATTTACTGAAAAGGAAGGAAAAAAAATATCTGATTTGAGGCAAGACTATTTTTGTACCTGTTCATTTTATTCTCAGCTGTGCTAGAAAGTCTCATAGTGACCCTGGTCATGTCACTGAGTGCTAGGCTGGTGCCAGCAATTATTGTTTAAAGTGAAAGAACTAGAAGCACTTTTCTGTTTTTAAACACAGGCATGTTACTTATCTTAGGTATGAAAAATCTGAGTTCAGTTTCCTACATAGCCATAGCATTTTAAATCTCTGTCATTCAGTTTAAGTGTATCTTCTAGTTAGACACACTACAGGGTACCTGACTATTCTCCAGTCATCATGTTGTAACCTTGCCCTTGTTAAGAAAATAATTCAAGGAAACACGAACAAAACTTTTAAGTAAGTGATTAGAGTACTCACCTGAAGACAAAGAAACCTGGTTCCTATTTCTGTTCCCGTAGTTCAAAGACTATTTAACGTAAAAATGGACATAGCCTTGAGATGAGAATGTTCCTGCTAGAACAGGTGCTTCATTCTTTCCTACGAAGCGGAAAAAATAACTGGATCCTACTTGCCTGATAACTGGTTTCTGATTTGACTGCTGGTTACAAAACGGATGGTCAAGTACATTGTCATTTGTGGCTGCAGTGTCTTAAAACCCCATGACTTTGTGTTGTGCTCAGGCCTGCAGTGGAGTGTTGCAGAGCACTGCATGGAGCCCCAGGGAGAGCCCCTGGGGATTTAGCACAAGTTCACAGCAGGCCCCTGGTGATAGGTGCTGTGTTGCTAACACTCAGGAAACTTCAGGCGTGCCTATAATGAGAAATGCTAACCTCCTGTAAACTCAAATCTACAGTCTCTTGGGTTTAAGTGTCTCCACGTTTAGGCAGCAGCTGTTGCTTTGCTTTTCAGATTACAGTTTTCTACCTAAACATCTCCATTTTCTCCAAATCCTGTTTTAGATGTTTAATTCCATTATTGACTCTATCCCTTAATCTCTGTACTGCTTAGCTTCCCCTATGTAAATGAGAATATTCATACTTCTTTCACCTCCCTTTACCTTCTGTGTTGCCTCATAGCAGTTATATAGGACAAGGGCTGTCTGTTCACAGTAATTCTCACAAGTCTGTTTCTTTTGGGGACTGTTCAGATCTTTACTGGGATGCAAGTTTGTACTAGAAGAGTTTGGTATGAGGTGCTAAATAATATAGTGCACATAGGTGTTCCTTACCAGGAAAAGAAGTAAAAATCTGTGGCAATGTGAGGTGATAATTTAGGACATGAAAGACAATAGTGCTACAATGTCAGTGCTGGTCTGGGGGGACAAGGTAATGCTCTTAATGAAACATGATGTTAATACATCTCTGCAGGGGATGCGTTAAGTGAAATACAATAAACATGGGATATGGAGGTACTGTCAAATAGAAATGCATTTAAATAATATAACTGCATGCTCATTTTGTTTCACTTACCTATTCCCTAGACCATCATTGACATTTCACATACAGTACTGTAAGAATTATATTATTTTGGTTGTCATCAAGTTTGTGGGGTAATAATCCACAATATGGATCAAATTGTGGGTGTGAAAGCATGACCCATGCAGCTTCTGTGTTGTGTTTGCAGCGTACGAGGGAATTGCTAATGAAAAAAAGCCTTTGAAGACTCTCATCCTTGGGATAAGCTTGTAGAGATTGTTGTTCTGTGACCATTTCATAAGGAGATATTGACCTGAGGCTGAGATGGTAACCCATGTCCAGAATATGATGAAATTCACAATTATAGAGCCCTGATATGGCCAGTGATTCTTTTAGCTCAGTTTAAAAAAAACTGCTTATGAGTTGTGCTGCATTCAGACCTTCACCAGACATTGAATAAAACACCCCAAAAAAAAATTTAACCTATAAAAAAGAATAAATGTCTATTAAGTCAAATATTTTTGACCTGAAGAGTGGGGGGTTTTAAACATGCACTTTTTTTTATTTGAAAAAAAGAGATAGATAATTAAATATGAAGCATAAGTAGGTGGAAAGTGAAATTTTCTTTTGAAAGATGAGGGTCTTTTTCTCCCTTATTTAGAAAGACTAAATGCTAATGTCAAAACAAAATATTCAAAATCTTCAAAAGTGCTGAATATTTTTGGGCTGAAAGGTTTTGCTGAATTTACCTTCAACTTGAAAAATATTTTTGATGACTGAGTAATATATTCCTCGGTGCACACAGTATTTGCCAAAAATAAAAAAAAATGTAGCTGTTCTAATAAACCATCCTGACAGCAGCATGTGAGCTGAGCTTATGACTACAGTCATATGTGGTATGCATACACAAAATGTTTTTCCAAGACCAGAAACAGATAATTCTTTGCAAACTCAGAGACACCTGTACAGGAGAACTGGGCTTTGATAACCTCCCCTCACCAAATATGATTCAGCTTTATTATGTGGCTAGTTGAGGATTACAGAAATAAATGAAGCTAATAAAGAGGAAAGACTCTGCAAAGAACCAACTGTAGTAAATTAAACTGAAAGTGGTGTAAGTCACATATGTTCATCTCAGCTTTAATTGGGCTCATGATTCTTAGTGAACCATTTATTTGACACATTGTTCCTTTTTCTTTTCCCTTTTTTCTTTTTTTTTCTCCTTCTCTTTGCAAATAGCTTACGAAAAAATAACTGTTTCATCAAATGCATTGATTGAACAAAATTATTTTGTTGAATAATTTCCATGAACAGAAATGCTTCTTGCTTTCATATTAAATTTCTTGATTATTACTTTTGCTCATGAGCAGAAGCTTGTAAAAAAGTACTTATGGTATGAAAATATTTGAGGCACACAATACAAACTGCTCTAGTAAGTCCTCTGTGCAAATGAAATAGTGGGATTTTCCATGGTTCCAGGATAAAACCCCATCAGTACAAGATAGCTGGAAGAAAGATAAACCCAAACAAATCCAAAGGAGAATAAAACACTATATTTTTTAAAATAAAATTATTAGCCCTTAGAAAAAATACAGAGTAATGCAACGCTTGTCATATCTAATATTCAAAACTGAGTGTATTTTGTGGAACAGTCAAATAAAGTCATTGGTTTCCATACAGTCAAAGGAAAAATAAAAAGAAACACTTTCATAGATTCATTATCTAACCTGCCCCCTTCCTCAGCAATATCTTTTTGAGTATTGGTAGCTCACATACATTGTTTCGAAGATCTCTACAGTTCAAGAGTCCATAATCTCCCAGAAGATCTATTTCAGCACTTTGCTATTGTTACCATTGCATTGCTATTTTCTAATATTCAAATCCTAATTTCAAACTTTGTTGCAGTTTAAACCCATCTTTTCTTGTTCTGTCTCTTAGATCATGGAGAATAACTTATTCTTTGTCTCCTGCTGGCAGTCTTTTATATACTTGAAGAAATTCCCCTTTTAGTCTTCTCTTTTTTTTAGGTTAAAGAATCATAATGCATTCAGTTTTTTTCTCTCCAGTTATGTTTTCTAGAATCCCAGTTGTTCTTATTATTCTACTGAGCTCTCTTCAATTTTACATCTTTCACAAACTGTGGTGCCCAAAATTGGAAAAAGAAACCCAGCTGAGGCTTTAACAGAGCGGAGTAGAACAGAAGAATTGTTTACAGGCTGTCTGTCTATTTATACCTTGCGGTATGGTCTATGCCTTTTTGCAACAGAGCGACATTGTTGATTCACGTTTAGATTGTCATCCAGCTACAACTTTTTCTGTGAAACCATTATGTTGTCAAGTTATTTCCCACATCCTTGTTCCTGACCTTAAAATTTTGGAATCTGCAAGTCATGTAAATCACTACAACTTACTTATTGCCCTGGTGATTATATTCACAAATTCTTTTGTCTTACCAGAACTCTGTATCAATAAATGTCTTGTTGACAGAGCAGTCCATCTGTATAAACTGAAAGACCCTGAAGAGAAGTCAAACCCTGCAGAGAGAGTTTGAATAAGGTTTAAGTAGTAGATGGTCCTCTGCAGAGGAAAAAATTACTTGCTATAGCTGATGTCCAGTAGGTAGAATTCATTGAATGTTTCTCCAGGTAAAATAAATTTGTGGAAATGGAATGAAAAAGGAATTGTGAACATAATTAGTGTAAAAGCTTTTAAGGATGGAATATGTATTGATGGAAATTATTAGTAATGTTTGCCCAGCTGTATTCTTATTCCTAGGCAATTCAGATTTCCTGAAATACATTATTTGGGAGGACCAAGGATTTTTTTTTCTGTCCTAGACTTATAGAAGCAGTAGTTGGAATGGATATCTGGTATTCTCTCTAATGCACCTCCTGCTCAAAGTGGATCTAAGATATTAGATGTAGATCCAGGATCTACATCACCTGTGGCTTTTTCTAACCATGTCTTAGAAAGGTTAGTGATTCCACCACTTTGCAGACTGCTCCAGTGCTGTGCTATCTGTATAGTGAGAAAGTTTTTTGTAATGTCCAATTTTAGTTTCTTTAGCTGCAACTTGTTGCAGTGGCTTCTTGTTAAATTGTCTGCTACTACAAAGAAGAGTTTTGCTGTGTCATGCTTGTAACTGCCCTTCTTCTGGTAGTAGGCTGCTTTTGGATTGTCCCTTAGCCTCCTCTTTGCCAGACTAAACACTTACAGGTCCCTCCATTTATTGTAGGCCATATGCTCTAGGCTCCTGAACAGCTTCTTTGCTTTCTGATGGACCCTTTCCGGTTTCCCAACACTCCTTTTGAGCTGTGGAGCCCAAAACTGGACATGGTACTCCAGTTGCAGCCTTGCCAATTCTGTGTAGAGTGACATGCTAAGTGCTGGTCTTACTTCTACTAGTGTAGGCCAATATGCACTTTATCTTATTCATGTTGGCAGTGCACATCTGCTCATATTCATCTTGATACCTGCTGTAACCCCCAGGACCTTTTAGGGAGGTGCCACTTAGCTGGTATTGCTGCATGAGGTTATTCCACCCCACATGTGGAACTTAGCACTTCTCCCTCTTGAGCTTCACAAAGCTTCTGTTGGCCCAGTCTTCAGTTTTCTCAAGCCTCTAGAGCTGAATCTGTATCATCTGTTGTGTCAAACAGTTCTTCAGAAAATTTTCTGAGGGAGCATTCTGCCTCATCATCCAGGAGAAGATATTGAACTGCCCTGTCACTGCTTTCAAACCCTAGAGTACTTGTTTCATTACCAGCCTTTAGACCTCAAGCCATTGAATACTGCCTTGGAACCCAGTGGTGCAGCCAGTTTTCCATCCAGTTAAAATACTATTTATCCCACCACACTTTCTCAGCATCCAAACAAGAATGTGGTGGAAGGCATTGCCAAATGCCTTAGTGGAGTGAAAGTTACAGGAACTGTTACCCCTTATCTTCCCAGTCAGTCATTTTGTCACAGAAAATAATCAGGTTGATCAGGTATAATTTGCCTTTGTAAATCTGTGCTGACTTTTGTTTGCCTTCTTGTCCTTTGCATGCTCATAAATGGATGCTAGGAGGTTATACATCCTCTGTCCCACCAGGGACTGTGCTTAACGTGTCTTCCTGATAGTTCCCTGGGTTTTCCTTCTTACCTTTCTTAAATATCTGATCTGTCAATACCACAATTTTTAGCAGCTAGTAAACAGCTTTATAATTATGTTGGCCAACTATTCTACAGCCTTGGGTATTTTTTCAGGCTCTATAGATTGAATAATCCAGTTTTTCTAAGTAATCCCTTGCCTGTTGCTACCCAGTCATTCTCTTTTCCAAACCATGCTGGTATGAGCAGAGGGCTGGAAGCAGGCTTGCCTGGTAAGGGTGAGGCAAAAACAAAGTAAGTGTTTCAGTTTTCCTTGTCATTTGTTGCCAGGTTATCATCTCCATCCATCAGCATTCATTCATTTGGTTGCTGATTTAATTTTTCTCCATTATTCTCTCACCAAAATAGATACCTAAATCATCAAGCACGGTGAGTGCTGCACTACTAATTACCTCAGTAATAGTGTAACATCTCCTTACCAGAAGTGGACTCACTGCCCCCTAAAAATAACCCTGCTGTTGTGTTGTTCTGTGGGAGAAACCTGGTATCAGTAAACTTCATGATACTCATCATTCCAGAATTAAAGAAGGGGGTTGGTATTTCAGATTAGGTGACTAAATTTAGTGGATACTTTTGACACTGATCTCTCTGAGCGTCTTTTTGCCAGTAACCACACAGGAGAGTCTGCTTCTTTGCCTTCTAGTTTGGTGTCTGGTTAACATCATCCTGGTCCAGCCTTTCCTCCTTAGCCATGGGCAAGCTATAGCAAATGTTGTGCAGACCTGTGATATGCAGGAACCATGAGGGATAAAGTGTGCTTATTCATTCAGTTGGGATGACACATACACGGTTGAACAACATGCAGCGTCCTCTAAGGCCTAGAACGTGTGCAAGTCTGTGCACAACACTAAGAACTGTGTTAGGTCAAAACAAGTTCTAGCAAGCTTTTTTCCCAGAGTATGCAGACATGAGTTTATAATCTTTTCAAGTGTTTAAAACTGGTCAAATTCTATATATTTTTTAAAAGTTGGTAAAAAGCACCCTGACTGCAGTTGTGATGTCTGGGCTTCAAAGCGTGGTTCAGCTTTATAGAATGAGGTAGCTAACACTTTTTAATGTTAATTTTCCCCTAATTCAGTTCCCCCAAATGGTTGGGTTGTTTGACTGAATGTTGCTCACCAAAGAAACAGCCTCAGGCAGGCATCTGTCATAGAAAATTTCAGCCCAAATCATTAATATTTTGCAAAATTATAAGCTCTGAAAACAGGGATTTGTAATATGAAGTGTCAGGAAGCCTCGGTAGAACAATATGCTACTACCTTTCTGCACCAGTAAGTTGCTGGTGTGTGATTGGGTATTTAATAAACTTCTTGAACTTTTTTTTTATAGATGCGTGCAGGAATTTGGTTCAAAAGTGCTTTGGATTTGTGTAGTTCTTGCTACAACACCTAGGCACGAAAGATCTGTAATAAAAGTGAAATGGCAGTCTGAATTCAGACTGCCCATGCTTTTGAGTTTTGATGTCTCAGCTTTCATGTTATTTTTATGTTGTTTCTTTCATCTTTAATTTTACCAAGAGAATCATATTAGACGCATTATTAATCCCTGTAACACTACCTTCCCTTTTTCTGCACAGTGTGAGAGATTTCTGGCTTCAATAGAAATAATAGTGTGTGAGATTATTTTCTACATTTAATATGCAAATAAACAAATAAACAAGTGGATTTTCTAAAATCTCCATGCATTGTAATTTTCTTCCAAAGATTTCACTGATGCATTAGGACTGAGATGCATGAGCAATCACCAAAAGCTTTTAAGCAATGATTTTGGTTCTGTACTTTATAACCTGAGACTTCTCAGCATGCAGCACATTATAACACATACTGCACTGGAAAATAAACAGAAAAGTGAAGTATAGTAACTGGACTTTCCGTAGGGGTTTGACATAGATTAAATGAAACACAATTCAAGATGTTGATGAACTGCAGAAGAGGCAATTAAATGTCTCACTGATGATGGTTAATGGGACCAATTAGAGAACGTATTTTGAAATGTGACTGGTACAGTTATGATGCCTGCGACTGAGAGGGAGAGGCAGGAGGAAGGAGAATAAGGGATTGTGAATGGCTAGTTGAACGACTGCTAGTTTGGGAGATGAGGATTTTTTAGTTGTTGGGTAAAGGGGAAGCTGATTACAAAACAGTTCCACTTTGAATTAAAATGTGTATCATATTCTTTTGATGGATTTATTTACTCTGTAGACAGTATCTCGGCTGTATAAATGTGTCAAAGAAAAAGCAGCAGCAGGTAGTAGTGAAAGTCTGGCCATAGTATTTCTACATAACTACAATAAAAAGGGAACTCACAGGGCTTCTACAGTGTTGATCACAGTTAGCAAAATCATCTGATGGACATCAGGCTTCCATTCAAGCTGGGGAACAACAACAATAATCCACTTAAACAGAAAATTACTACTGAAGGAGAATTTTGGGCCCCAACCATCAGCTGTCAGTGTGTTTCTAAATAAGGTAATGTAGTGCCTTAGTAGCTGACCTCTTTTCTTCTATTAGAAACAATGATCATTGCAAGGGTTAATGTTTCCTAAAATCTGTAAGCATTTTCAAATCTAAGTCTCATTTGCAACAGTGCTGCAGAACTTCTCCCACTGGCCTTCCACAAAGACAGAGATGTGATGCTGCTGTAGGTGTAAAGGCAATACAGTTGCTCTTGTGTGAGTCAGCCCTGAAGCTGGAAGTGCTGGGAAGTATGGTGAAGGCCCTGTGAACAACCGCTTTCCACACAACCCAATTAGGATCTAGAAGCAGAATTGCCACATCTTCAAAGCACTCTGCCCACACCAACAATAACAGCCCCTCTAAGGTTCTGGGTCCATTTTTCTGGTTACCAACATTAAGTTCAGATCTCTCTCCTACTTGTGTTCACAGCTAGAAATGAGAAAGGCCTATGTTAGCAGTGTAGTCCCCCTGTTCTCAGTGTGGCTCATATCTTAAGGTCTGGGAAGCCAGCTGGGGTGGGCCCACGTGCTCAGATTGCCCTCCAGAGAAGACCAGTCACTGGTGCTTCAGAGCACAGCACAGAACTCTAAAGTGTGTTCCATGTCCCAAAAATACCATGAAAACTAACTTAAATTATACTCTTAGTGACCATTTACATTCATCTAAAGCCACAAGAATGGCTGGGCTTTCTTTAGCAACGCTAAGGAATACAGAAATTAAAGTGTGCAGTATGTTTTATTTTCTGTATACATGTAATATATCACCACAGATATTTGACTGGGGTTTTTCAGAAAAAGTGCCAGGATGATTTGGAACACTCATGAAAGTGCTAATTCTTCTATAGTTTGATTCAAAACTGGCTAATAATAGTTTAAACTGAGAAGAGAGAATAAATTACAATTATTTTTAAATAACATAGTTTAAGCAACACAGTTCCAAAAAACACAGAGGTAAATATTGAAGTGTGTAAATTAGATTTTTATTTCAGTTACCAGTTATTATAATTCCATCTTAAATTCAATGAAATCAGAAGAGTTATTCCAATTTATAATAAGGCAATTGTACTGGGTCTGGCTAGGATTGAGTTAATTTTCTTCATAGGAGCTCATATGGTGCTATGTTTTAAATTTGTGGCCAAAACATTACTGATAACACACTAATCTTCTAGTTTTTGCTGAACAGTGTTTGCACAGCTCGAGGTCTTCTCTGGTTCTCACTCTGCTCTGCCCCAGAGAACAGACTGGGGGATTTGCAACAGGTTGGGAGGGGACACAACCAGGCAGATGACCCCAACTAACCAAAGAGATATTCCTTGCCATATAACATCATGCTCAGCAATAAAAGAGAAAAGAGGGGGTTTTAGGGAGGTTAGCCATCTTTTGCTTGGGAACTGGTGGGACATTGGTCTATCCAAGGCAGGTGGTGAGTGATTGTATTTGCAATGCTTGGGTTTTTTTTGTTTGTTTTCTTCTCTCTTCTTTCAGTTATCCCTCACTCACTTAACTTTAAAAAAAAATACTTTTTTATCTTGAGCCCAAGTTCTCTTGCTTTTATTCTTTCTTTCCTTATTCCCCATCCCACTGGGAGTTGGGGAAGTGAGCAAGCAGCTGTGTGGTGCTTAGCTGCCAACCAGGGTTAACCCACAATAGGCAGTACAGGAAGACTATGGCAGACCTGCCTTGTTACGAACCTGTTTCATGGAACAGTACTAAACAAGTACAAAATGTCCATGTTCTGCTTTGGAAAGATCTAACTTACATTACAAAGCAATGGAGATAAGTTCTGTTGGTTTCTGTGAAGCTACTTCTGACTCAAGCCGTTCTACCTGAGATGAGATTATTGCCTATTAAGGTTTCATTTAGACTTACTCTCACTGTAATCCTCAGTGAAAAATATTTCACAACAGAAAACAAATGTAATTGGTTATAATTCATGATTCATGGAACAACACCTGCTGTTCCAATTCAGGAATAAAAAATACTAGGAGATGTGTTAACATAATGTGAGACAAATCCTGAAATGGTGTAAATGACTGTAGCTCCATTTTTTCCAATGTGTGTACATGCATTCAGCCTTGTTTATGTGTGTTTGGACTGGAATTCAGCAGAGTTATTATGAGACTTTTAATAAGAAATATAAGTACGATGCAGCTGGAGCTGGTGCATTCTGCTGTTCTTGGTTTTGTTGTTGTGGCTGCTATTTCTCATACAATAAACAAGCACTGTTAGAAATATCCTCTTCTTAAAATTTTAATAGAATTTGATCCATAAATACTTCTCTAAATACCTCTGTTTTACTAATCATAATGGAATATATTCACTGCAAGAGTCATAAAATAGATGAGGCAGTGAAAATGTTTAGGGAATGTTAGAACTAATAATGATAATGATGCTACTAGAACAGTTGGAGAACAGCACACAAAGACACAGCAAGATGTTATAATAAGTTCCGTGCACTCTATGCAGAATCAGTGATAATCCAGGATTGTATAACTGGTATTACAGGCTGCACTGGAGTTGGTGTCTACCTCTGGGATTGGTTTGTGTTAGCAGAGCCAAAAATAACATAAATATTCGTTTGATGTTCAGAGTACTTCCTTTCTCTCAGCATTCATATCTCTTTTCTGTCTCTTTGCAGTGCTTAGACTGAAGCTTTTCATTTTATCATTGTCTTCTTTGGTCTTTAGGTTCAGTTTGTGAAAGAAGGTTCATTTTTTCTATTCCATTTGGAGGTGCAATATTCAGTAGACCAGCAGTGAGTATATCACCCAGAGCTGCAGAGCTGTGCTGCTGACTCACCTGGCTGTTAGGTGGTAGGCGCTTTTACAGAAAGGCACAGTTAATATGCTGACCTCTTTGGCAGGCAACCCAGAAATATAAACAAATTTAAGTTTCTGAGCTCACGAGAACCGAAGAATACAGAAAAATCCATATGGAATAAACTCCTGGCATGAAAGAAACAAAACAGGCATTCATGAGTATATATTTATTTAATTCATAGTGGGTCATTTTGGATGCCTGATTGTGTGTAAGTTGCATGCATGAGTGTGCGTGATCATGTGCATGTGTGTTAGGAGCCAAGTGGAGTTGCCACCAATTTAGGACACATTTTAGCTTGGAATACTTCCAGATGAATTTACAAACTGAGCTTTGCTGGAATTTATTGGTAATAACAACATTAATAGAATTAGCAGCAAGATCAGTTATGCTGCTATATAGAAGACTGAAGAACCTAAATAGACTAAATCATAAATAGAATAACTTCCTTAAAAACACGGAACTACGAAGGAGGTGTTTGCTATGAATTAGGTGCGTCCCTAGCCCAGGGTGAATATCTTCCAAAAGCAGTGTACCTAATCTGCCCCAAGTATCCATATTTACTTTAAGCTCAAAGACATCTGTGCACCTGCTGTGAAGACTTTGTTTCGCTATGTAGAAATTAATCCTAGATTTGATAATGCATAATTAACTAATGGTGACCTATACTTCAGAAGATATCAATGTGGTTATTGTGTAAATAACTGATAGCCTGACAAAAAATACAGTTAAAAGTTAATTAGTGCACAGCACTGTATGCCTCAGGAAGAAAATAGTGTGTTCCAAAGACCCTGTTTTCCTAACCCTGATTGATGATTCCTTTTGAGCTTAATAACTGTTCAAAACTGGGATCAAAAATTGTGTCCTCACTAATGTCTTGAAGTTATTGAGTTATTGTGTAGAGTATTGTAACTACTCTAAAGTAATGATTGGCTATGGCTTTGCTGCTTTTGGGGTTTTTTTTTGGTCTTGCTGGTATTTTTCATCGATGCCACATGACAAAATGCTTTGGAGAACTAAACTAATAAATTACAGTGTTTAATATAACAGTGGTTCAAAGAAATTGAGAGATTCTGGCAAGGGAGACAATGTACATGTTCAGAAGAGAACTGAAAATAAATGAAAAGTCAGTGAAGAGAGGGATGCAGGGAAGTGCAAATCTAAGTAATAACGCAAAATAAAGTGAAACAGGAAAACACACAGACAAGTAAAACCTGACTACAGAATACCCCATTTTCCATACTGCAATGGTAGTATTTTGTATTTCCTTGTCTTCCACTCCTAGAAATGACTACATTTAATGCATTTCTGTTCTAATTATTTTAAATATGCAAAACTACCAGGGTTTGAATTGAATGGATGTATCCATTCTTTTGCTGCCTAGGGCCCTCTTCTGCTCCTATTGCAATCATGGATAACACTCTCAAATAACGAATCTTGGTATGTGATTGGGACTTGGCAAAAGTGAACTAAATAAAGGTAAAATGAATATAATTCAAGAATTAGTTTTTTTAGCACTTATTAATCTAAAATGAGAAAGGGGAGAAAGGCTTTGGTGTAAGAAGAGAAACAAGATGAACCAAAATAAAACCAGTTTATCTTGTGTTTCTTATGAAACTTTTTCCCCTTCCTCCTTAAAAACACTCTAAAGACTGGAACTTACATTGGCTTTGACTGTGAATGAGTCTAAGAGAACATTTGTTTTTTGTGGGATAGAAAGTACTTAACCTCTGGCTGTGTTATTAAACAGGCTAGAGCCTGTGCTGGGCTCAGAGGGCAAATAGCATAACACAGTTGTGTATGCATATGGGTGTATATATACTTATGTATGTATACATGTATAAACGTATACCTATGTGTATGTGTATATGCTTATGTATATATGAGTGTGCATATATCTATATCTATGATACCATCTCCCTGTCCAAACCGGATGGCTCTCGCCTGCTGGCAGAAGTCCCTTGCCTGTGCTACTGTCTCTCCTAAATGTGTCTGGGGGTGCCTAGGGGCATGCCAGGTGGCAGGGACCAGATCTGTACTAGTGAGAGTGCTGACAATTAATATGGCTTATGAGAATCCAGTACCTGTCTCTGGTCTCCCTCTGTTTTATCCAGTCATATAAGCATAGTCCTGGAGGTCACCTTTCTGCTGTGCAGGAAAAAGGTGAGGGAGAGGGACTTTCCCAGTTGATAACCAGCATGCTGGAGGACTACACTGTGGAGAAAAGGCAGTAACTGCCTCAGAAAAGGGGACTAAACAACAGAGGAAGATCTAAGAGACAATGTTCAAGACATCCCTCAGTCAGCTTTCTGTCTGATGGCTTATCAGGGGGCAGCAAAGCATACTTTAGAGTAATTTACAGGGATGCCTTGAAGATGTTCTGAAAGGCCAGGATCCAGCACACTATCACATATGTCAGCTAGACTTTCACCAAGTGAAAGATAATGGCAGCTATGGGTACAGCCTCTCCTCTGCAGCACCTGTACCACAGCTTGCGCAGGTCGCGGAGGCTACGTGTGCCCTTATGATGGGGTGAAGAGGGGGACGAAGGGAGTGTTGTGGTTTAGCCCCTGTCAGCAACCGAGCACCACACAGCTGCTCGCTCACCCTCCCCCCACAGTGGGGTGGGGAGGGGCTCGGAAGGGTAAAAGTAAGAAAACTTGTGGGTTGAGATAAGAACAGTTTAATAATTGAAATAAAATAATAAAAATAATAGCAGTAATAGTAATGAAAAAGAGAACAATGAGAGAGAGAAACAAAACCCAGGGAGGGAAAAAACCAAGTGATACAACTGCTCACCACCCGCCAACTAATGCCCAGCCAGTGTCCGAGCAGCGATCGCTGCCCCCCGGCCAACTCCCCCCACTTTCTATACTGAGTGTGACACCATATGGTATGGAATAGCCCTTTGGGCAGTTTGGGCCAGCTGTCCTGGCTGTGCCCCCTCCCAGCTTCTTGTGCCCCTGGCAGAGCATGGGAAGCTGAAAGAAAAGAGTCCTTCACTAGTGTAAGCACTACTTCGCAACAACTAAAACCATCAGTGTGTTATCAACATTATTCTTATCCTAAATCGTAAACACAACACTATCCCAGCTACTAGGAAGAAAATTAACTCTATCCCAGCTGAAACCAGGAAGGGAAGAAAAAGGCAGAGGTGGTAATCAGACACTTTGGGAAGCACAGATGTAGTTTCAGCCGGAAAAATTACTTAGCTTTGCTGTACACAATGCTATAGTATATTCTGCTTATATCTGTGAATAGATTTTTTTTGGCCTAGTAGTTGAACTGAAAAATTGGNATCCAGGACAGCTGACCCAAACTGGCCAAAGAGATATTCAATACTATCTGATGTCATGCTCAGCAAATAACCTGGGGGGAGTTGACCAGCACGCGGCCACTGCCCAGGGACAGGCTGGGCATCAGTCAATTGGTGGTGAGCAATTGTTTTTCATTTCCATTACTTGTCTTTCTTTTATATCTCTCTCTTTTTGTTATTTTCCTTTTTATTACATTATTATTATTATTATTATTAGTAGTAGTAGTAGTAGTAGTAGTAGTGGTAGTAGTAGTAGTAATAGTAGTAGTAATAGTAGTAGTAGTAGTAGTAGTAGTAGTAGTAGTATACCACTTTATTTCCATTATTAAACTGTTCTTATCTCAACCCACAGGTGTTGTCACTTCTACTTTTCTGATACTCTCCCCCACCCCAACGGGGAGGGGGTTGTGAGCAAGTGGCTGCGTGGTGCTTAGCTGCCAGCTGGGGCTAAACCACAAGATTTCAAATATCGTTCCACTTCCTACCCTGTGCAGTGTGTGGCTACTGAACCCTTCTACATGCAGATGCAGAAGAGTGGCTGCTTGCAATTTTATTTCTGTTGTACCTTGAAGTAAGAAATGTTTGAGCTTGGGCTTAAAAGGGCTAAAATTTGTCCTTTCGGGCAACTTGTGAAAGTGGTATGTTATTCCTGGCAGGAATAATATGACTATCCTGTAATCCTAATATGACTATCCTGTAATCAATTTTGTGGTTTATGTTTTCATGCAACTTTCATGTGAGGACCTCCTCACATGTCACGGTTAGATCTGTAACATGTAACTAGTATTTGTATAATAACCTGTAACTATTATTTGAATAATATGTAAGTTGTAGTTGAATAATATGAATATTGGCTATTTTTGTAAATAATAAAGGAGTGTTTTCTGGTAGGTCAAGAGAAATTTTATTTAAAATATTTTGTTCATGATAACAGATAAGATTATTCTGCTCCCCCCCCAGTATCCAGCTTGAAAAAAATATTTCTGACCCAGAGAAAATATAATATACGATTTTGTCCAATGAGTGGAAAACTTAAATTTGTTTGTTTTGCTTAGACATGTGATAAAGAGGTTGAAAATCCTATAAAGTCCAAGGGGAAAATGAATATTTTTTTCTTAACTTGCATTCCATTCTATATTCTAAAAGACTTCTGTGTCCATTTATATTGATTTACTGACAGTAAAATTTTCTGCTTCTCAGTCTTTGATACCTTATGTGTAAGCAGAACATATGCATGCAAAAGTTGACAGTAGTGGTTTATTAATTCTTTCATGCAGGCAGAATGTTCATGGCAATTAAAGATAATTCAGCACTCAAATATGAACAAAAGAAATATTAATATGTCTGTCAAAAACTCAGCTCAAAGATATAAAAAGGTAAAAACGAAATAATGAAGTAATTTCCAACAACTTTTAAAATATACTACAAACTTTGTACTAGCAGTGTCAGACAGTGCATGTCAACTTTCCTTTTTCAACTTTCTTTCATGTTTTTTACTTGGTTGTGAAAATTCACTGGAGCCAGATATTTAGTTTTAAAGAGCATAATTGGGAAAAGAGGTTACTTGTTGCTGGAAACATTTTCAGAAAAAAACCCCGCCAAACTACTGAGATCAACATTTCTTTTTACAGCCACAAAAATTTGAACCATATTGAAATTTTGAGGGTTTGTATGACTCAGATACATGGAGAAGTGCAGGGTTTTTTTCCTATTTTCTTTCAGCAATAATGCAAATATTTATGCATTTTAAAGGTCATAATTTTTCACTTTTTAAAATGTGTGTACATCAAACAGGAAGGTTGCACAGCTCAAAACTGACTGTAATAGCCATGCCTTGCCCTGTGAACACCAAGTAGTCATGAAAGTGTAATTTCTACATGAAGTAATGCAAGATGGCTAAAATCAGTGTAACGGCTTTTCTGTTTCACAATTTTTCCAGAGTAAGACAAGGAGTTCGGAAACATTTTACATTTTAACATGTAGTCAAAAAATTTGAAGTGAACAACCCCCAAGTAATGCACAAGGACTACATAACAAAGCAAATGGACAGCAAGGTCAGAAAACTAAGCTTCATTCATTGGAGATGGGTCTCATTATCACCTAAAGTTAGATGTTTTGCAGAAACACCTACATTTCAGGAAGTCGCCTTAGCCTTGTGATGTAGTCTATGGGGATAAACAGACACTGAAAATACACCATTTCTCATGTCTGTTTTATAAATCTATATTAGGAAATAATGAATGGCACCTAGAAATACCTCTTTCTCCTCACTATCAGGGGACTCTAGACCACTAGTTCAGATATCAACTCCTACTCTGTAAATGCCTGCGGTTACTCAGATGCGTTTGACTTAGATTCACTTCTAGGTGGGATTTTCATTTTCCTGGATAGCAGTTTTCTGCAGTTGTCTTAAGTTATAAGGATCTGAACCAGAGAAAATTAAGGTAGCTTCCAAGGTTTATGGAGGCTCATTTAAGGCTGGAATCTCAGTTAGATCAGGAACTGTGGATGGTCATTGTGTATTATATTAACTATATTTCTTACCCTCAAATCAAGAAGTTTGCTGAGAAGTATGAAAAGTGTATGTTTTCTTATTGCTTCAGTGAGATATACACCTTGTTTGAAAATTTCCCTAATCCTGAGCCTACTGTCCACAGCCTTTCAGGCAGAAGTTGAGCTGACATCCAAAAAGTCAGCTCCAATGGCAGCTCTGTCTCAGCTTTCAGCGTGAAGGAAATGCCCAGGATATTCCTAGCCCTGCAGTTTCTGACTGCAGAGGGCCTGAGGCAATAGGTAGCAAGGAGACAGAGCCACTCCTCAACTGATCTGTACAAGCCTGCCACCAGTTTTGTCCTTCCAGGTTGGGAAGTTCGAGGTATCTGCACAGTTCTCCTTCTCTGGAATGCATCAGTCTCCTTCAGGATCAGTCACATTTGGACACAGTGGCCTATAGAATGTATGTGCTCCCCAGTGTTATTTATGCCACTAAGTGAAGAATTACATACAGATAGGCTTCTAAGGTTTTTGGTTTGGTTTGTTTTCACATAATGTTTTTCCTCCATCTCCCTCTCCCCACCAAGAGAACTAGAGTTTCAGAGATTTCCTTTGATGAGTTCAAATCATTATGCTTTCTAAATTTGTTCTTACGCGATGATTAGCAGAAGCTAATGTGCTCATTGAGTTTTCATTTCTTGCTTGGGCATGCCTTGTGCTCTCATATTTTCCCAGGCATAGTTGTGCAACACTGCAAAGGCAGATTAGTGATGGACAAGGACATGGTTATTCTATGTTAAGCAATAGCTAACTGTATGTTATCTGTCAAGATTCCTGTTAAGACATGTAGCTCAGCTTTCATTTTGAAAAGATATGGATACCTTTGGTAGTGATAGAGTAAGTTACCATCAATCAACAGTTTTAAATGAAAAAAATGTACTATTCAAAACCCCACTTCAATCAATAGGTTTGATTTTTATTGTTTTCACTGAAATTGAATGGAGTCCACATTCCCTACAAACTTGATTTTACTGTATTTTTAGCCATCTTACATAACAAAATAAAACTGCAAATGAAAACTACTCCAGATTTTCCCTACACCTAAGTGACCTTGAGGCATTCTTACTATCTCCAAAATGATTGTCTTCCCATTTTTGTAATTTTAAATCTTATTTTTAAAGCACACAGGGGACTTAGGAAAACAAAAAAAACCCAAAACCAAAACCACCATCCCCCAAACCCCCACACTAGGATTTTATCCTGCCAAATGAATCTCAAAGTAAGCTCACTAACATCACAGATTTCTCCTGAGGTTAGTGAGAACTCAAGGTGTACTGAGTATTAGATGCTCAGTAACATTAAAGAGAAAAGTAGTAACTGCTATGATAACTACGTGTCTTGGGTGAGGACCAAGAAGTTAGCATAGAAAATTTACCTGACTGGCATGTTAACTGAAGACCTTAAATCAACTTTTCACTTTTATGTTTTTTTCTGTGGCATTTTTGACAGAGTATATCTTAGAATGGAGCCTTCTAAGATTTCTTATGGTGCCTGCAGCCTTGAAACTTCACTTGACTGTTGAATGAGGATGATAGGTCAAAATTATTTGGTTGCAGCGATTGCCCAAACAACTGAGTAAATACATTGGCACAGACAACATTTCTGTAGTGCAAGCCCCAACAGGAATGTGCTTCTGACTCAGAGGACAGACAACATGTTCACTGCAAAGTTTGGAGCACTGCGAATGCAATGCAGCTTAGCAGATAAACATGATTCACAGGCAGAAAGCCATCAATGCCTGGAAATTCCACTGGCTGTGGAAGCCTGAGAAGGGATCTGTCAGGTCCCCTCAAGCTCTCCAAGATGGGTGTCAGGGAAGAGTAACTTATGATCTTGTACCACATGTAATTAGTGGGGCTAAAGTGTAAGACCTCTGAGTGACAAAGATCAGTGATATGCAGACTTTCCAGCTGCGTAAGCGGCATTCCCTGTGTTTAGTGGGGAAGGAGGTCTTTTTGCTCCCCTGCAAGATCAGATCAGCTATGCAGTGCCTACAAAATGAGCGTGATGTGCAACGAAGAGGGACTTCAGAAAGTTGATAATGGACCTACATTTGTTCTTGAAGCCCACATGCCCCAAAATTACTTTGTCCTCTGATGGACCACTGGAGAGCAGCTGCCAGGAGCCCACTACAGGGTTGCTGGTGAGAGGGAGGTGAGTGCAAGCAGTTCAATTGTTGTTTTTTTTTTTTTAATTTGTTGGGTCTTGGTTATTTCCTATCACTCCTCTGGAAATGAACTTTAAGGGTACCTCTACAATGTCAGAAACAGTGTTTGGAGGAGAAGGGAGAATAGGTGCCCTAACTCATACATGTGCTTCTCCTTGAGCAGCACTAAGTAGATAGCACTTCCCAGAGGCCTTTTTTTTTACCTTGTTTTCTTTCCCTGTGTTTGGCAGCACAGACTATCTGATTGTCTTATGCTGAGATCAGCGACAGTCTCATATTGCAGTGGAATATGTTTTTACTGTCTGTTTGGGAACAGAAGGGCAATCTGACATGATGAGTTTGATCACATCATCAATTTGTGTCATAATTTACATATAGAAATGCAATATTTTTGCCATACTATCATGTCAATAAAGCCATGTACTTTAATTAAGACTCTGCAAGTTCCAATGAACCACAGAGAACAAAATCAGAAATGTAATTTGTTCCTGAAATGAGCTAAAGACTTTACAGAAGCTGTATGTCTTTCCATCCACGTGTGTGCATGTCTTCTGTGCCTGCTTACTCATTAATTCACACAGGTCAATAACTTGGACTGGAAGCTGAGCTGTAACATTCAGGAATAACCTGTACAAGCATAGAGACAACATTGTAGTTCAGGAAGGATGCATAAAAAATGGCCATGCTGTGCTTCCTGAGCACACCTGACACTCTGAAATGCCCCTACAGTCTAGACTGCACATCATGTAAGACCTCAGAACAAGTATCTAATCTTTTCACTTCACTGTCTACCATGAGCTTTCAGCCTGTACCAGGTCATGGGGGTTTTTTGTGCTACATAGACAAGACTTTGGATTATAAATTTTACTGGTTTTAAGAAAAAAACAAAAACAAAACCAAAAAAACCCACAAACAAACAAACAAGCCCAAAACCCCAAATCATATTAAGCTAGGATTATAGTTTCCTCAACTGATCCATTCTGAAATAGTGACACCATCAGACTGTGGGCTAATATATATGACACGATTTGTTATCATAAGCATATACCTTACAAAGTATAATGATAGATAAATAATCATTTTTTTATGGCTTCCAAAATTCATATTCATATATGAAAAAAAAAACTTACAATGTCTAAAGAGGTAAATATTTCAGACACAGCAAACACATAGTAAGTATACACCTTAATACACCAAAGTGCAAAATTCATAATTCTTTGAGAATTAAGAGGTCTCAGAGGCCTTTCCATTTGTCCTTGACTTTGGGCAGGTACTTAATTCACAGTTGTAGGGTTGAGCAATTACCTCAAATCCAGGCTGCTGTCAGAGGAATTGTTTAGTGGAAAAGCTGACAGAAGCCAAATTCATACCATCCTCCAGGTCTGCACCAGTGTAGCTAGCTCAAACCACTGGAATTCAGATGGAGCAATCCATAGGTAAATTAGTTTCAAATGGTTATGAGGAAAAAGAGAAATCTACAGCACTGAAAGATTTCTGCAACTGTGAAAAATGTACCATCTGATAGATTTTTTTAAAAAAATATAAGTCCATATCTGCTGAGACAACTAATGCATTTCCATGTTTGACACCCCATGAAAATGTTCTATTATGCTTCATATTAAGACCAGGAAATTGTACATTTAGATGTTCCTAACAGCCACTGAAAACCTTTGGAATGTTATTTTTTTCATCAAGAAATATAGACAGTAGGAAGCGGAGCTCCTCATTAAATTCTGCTAGCTAATTCATGATACATCATTAAAAATTTTAAATCCACCTTTTTTGTCAAGCACTTTTCCTTGTATTAATTATCTAATCACAACAGACTGAATTGATTAATAGTTATTGTAAAATGTAGTTCCAGCCTGTTGGAAGGGTCCATCTGGTTTGAAAATTTGTCCTTATAATGGGAATTGTTGTAAGGAGGTCTATTTCTATTAAATGCTAGTAGAGTATTTAAACCAGGGGGTATATAGAGTCATGGTGGAGACTGACAAGAAAACCATGGGACTTTTCCTGACTTCCATGACTTTTCAAATATTATGGAGAATGGCTTGGCAACTACATCAGCCAGTTCCATCAGGACTCTGAGATGCACCTCATCAGGTCCCATAGACTTATGTATATTCACGTTCCTCAGGTGGTCATGAACCTGACCTTCCCTTACAGTGGGAGGGGCTTTACCCCTCTGGTCCCCATGTTGTGGTCCATTGACCCAGGAGGGCTGAGGAGAGAGATTGCCAGTGAAGACTGAGGCAAAAAAATNGTAGACACCAACCACAAGGTTCCCTTTGTTGCCTCTGTCTCTGATTGTTACCCATAAGCTTTCAACCTGCTCATGGCTATTCTTCAGGGACAGCTCTTTATATCTTATTGATTCCTTTATGTAGAGGGCAACACCTCCACCCCTCCTTCCTCGCATTCTTCGCCTATATAGATTATATAATCTATAATCCATAATTTGACATTGATATATCTGTATCATGTATTAGGATATGTGCAATTGTGTATCCATAGATGTGATTCATGTAGCACCATTATAATCTGTTTCTTATGAGACAGTGTTGGAGCCATAAGACTTCAAGCCATATGAAGGCTTCAGGCTTCATGATTTCTAAGAAGTTGAATTCAGAATAAAAGTCTTGGCTTTGAACCAGTGTAGAATGGAATCAAGTGACGTTCATGAAAATTTCCAGAACTGTTGATGACATTGAATAAAACAAAAACAAAAGCAAAAAGTATCTATACATATCACTTCTGTGCAGATGTTAGACAAATCCTACCAACTCAAAGTACCATGAGAGGTATCCCCTTTTCTAAAAAAAAAACCCCAAAACCCACATGGGATTTATTTCAAAATTATGAAAACAATAATATCTCCCCCCCAGTTTGTAATGCCTGGGTTTTTTTTATTTCACTGGTTTAAAAACTCTTGTTTGCCAATGTAAGTGACAGAAACTTACCTTACCAAGTAATATCTGATTTGATTCCAGCAGCCGTGGCTTGATTTAAGACACCATACATTGTGAGATTCACAGTAAAGTCACTGGAGCTAGCAGTACTGCAGAGATACATACAGACAATTCCAAACTGCATCAGAAGTGAACGTTGATTAAATTAACAGTGTAACTTCAGTCCTTATTCTTAAAGAGCACTTTGTTTTCCATTCATACACAAAACACAACGAACAGAAATTGGTGCAGTATCCCTCCGATTTAGAGAGCAATTCATTATCATCCTAAATTCATAACACTTTGTCAGTTTAAAATTAATTTTAAAATATCTGATTCTTTCATTAAGTAAGAATATACTGATTTGAAATAATATTTTCTTCCAAAATATTAGAAAAATCTATCCTTATAAACACAGAGAGGACAATGAGGTGATTTCTGACACACCCAGATGAGACCCTCTTAATGCTGAACACAACTTCATGGAAAAAAGCATACTACTGTAGTAGCCCAGAATATCAATTGTTCATCTCATTTATTTATTCCTATTGGGTACATGTGGAGTAGCATCCTAATTGAGTGTTAATGAGGAATTAATTAGAATTAAGTGCTTCAATAGCAGTTGGTGATTATTAGCTTTTTTAGGATGGGGCAATTTAATTCTGAAGCAGTTCCCTCACATTTTCAAAATGGGTATAAAACAAATAGAAAGACCATTAGTTCTCCCTTCTACCCTCAAGCCTTGAATATGCATTCCTTCATACAGTGACATTTTTAGGGAGATTTTTAATGACAGCACTAGAAACCTGCCTCTCCTGCCTATCCAAAGGAAAAGGACTGTCCAAGTTTTCAGTAAGCTTTCTATACGTAGCTGCCATCACCATGTTTCATCTCTGCTATGAAGAAGCCGTTTCTAAGAGAGCAACGGTGTTGTTCAGCATCCATGATCACTCAATTCTGAACCTGTCTGCTTAGCTGACAAGCCTTGCATCTGGGCTATAGATACACAGGAAATGTAACATCTTACAGGAGATGGAGTTTGAAAACAAACTGATTTCCCATAATTCGGAAGACACCTGCCAGGCAATAATGACTTAAGGTCACTGTGGAACTAAGCTAGATATGACCCAGAGGCCACAGCTGAGAGATTTTGTATTCCTTCAGCCTAATAAAGATTAGACATTCTGTCAGTAGCATCTCTATGCATTTTCAGACATCAGTGAGACTGGCTATTTTAATTTATTCTATATTGATCTGATATGAGAAAAGGAACACCTTAAAGAATTAATTTCTTCATGTTCTGGCAAATACAAGAAAAAGTAACAATGTATAACTCAAAAGCAGCAGAAATTACAAAACAGAGAAATTTCCACATTTTTACTTTTTTTTTTTTTTTAAAGGCTAATATTTCTTTTGGGAAGTTTGCAGCTGGATACAAGGTCCGATATTTTTCTTTCTTCAGAGTATTTTATGGATATTACTGTTAGGGAATGGGGAACACAACAACTCTCTGACATGAAAACAAGATGAGGTA